>JAHWFP010089230.1:0-29356 GCA_023313725.1 Lithobius niger
AGTTTAAAGATTGAACTTATCGTAATACGACCCAAAAATCAAAGTGCTGCAATGTAGATAAACTGTCGTAGCTTAGATTCTAATTAAAATAAATCGGTTAAATTACCCTTGCTGCAAAATAAACATCTTCACCTTTCATTTAAGTCCAATTATGTCAGTGGTTCTTTAAACTTTGCAGCTGCTTAAAGTCAGGAATTATAATACACATGTGCGCTGTTGTATCTATAGCATACATAAATAGCCTAATATAACTTTAAATGGCGAATTTCGGCCAGAAAGTTAAATTTTACGAAAAATATGCATAGAACTTTTTCTGAAGGAAATTTTATTCTGAACACAATTGGTAACCGGATTGTTTTTGATCGGATGAACGGTTTAGGCGCTAGAAGCAACAATATTTTTTTGGTCGCCATTTTTGGACGCCATCTTGAATTCCGGGCTCGGGAGGAGAAATTCGACTTGGCACCGGGAAGATTCGGATTCAGCATGCCAAAATTAAGGTAAAACCGCCCGGTGCCAAAATGTCTCAACATTTGCCATTGAAAGTTATTTTTTGGGTTTTTTCTTCCAGTCTGGTGCTTGTGATACATTAGGAGGAAGCATCACAGGTTTTAATGTTCCTGAGTTCAGTTTTGGATCAGATAAGCTTGCCCTAGATGTTTTTATCTTTCATACTTTATGGCGGCAATTCGTTATCCTGAATTGCCATTTTTCGAAATGAAAGATGTTGCATTGGAAAGAATAGCTTGCATGTTACTATTGACATTGCCAATGCAGTCGATGAAGAGTCCAAACTGAACTCTTTACCTCCGACAAAAATCGCATTTGAACAGAATGTTATGAGAGCCCACATTCAAGACTGTATTTGGCAGCATGCTGCTGAACGTAATCCTCCAAACCTTTATCCTGTGAAATTTGGGTGGATGAAAGATAGGAACTCAGGAACATTAAAATTTATAATGCTTCCTCCCTATGTATCACAAGCACCTAACTAAATCTTAAAAGAAATCAGACGCATATCCAAAGACTGTAATTGAATGAATGTTCATGTGCACTTGCATCACTGCTTTGCACAGCATTCTATTTTTGCGAGGGAGACGTAAGCTACTACAATGAACACACTAAAACAGTGCAGCAATTTCCTGATGAAGAAGAACTAACAGTGTTGGTTGAAGCATCTTCCGAATTATAACTATCTGTTGAAATGTAATTATCTATATCTCCAAGACCAACAATGTTTTATAGGGAGGAAGCATTATAAATTTTAATGTTCCTGAGTTCCTATCTTTCATCCACCCAAATTTCACAGGATAAAGGTTTGGAGGATTACGTTCAGCAGCATGCTGCCAAATACAGTCTTGAATGTGGGCTCTCATAACATTCTGTTCAAATGCGATTTTTGTCGGAGGTAAAGAGTTTAGTTTGGACTCTTCATCGACTGCATTGGCAATGTCAATAGTAACATGCAAGCTATTCTTTCCAATGCAACATCTTTCATTTCGAAAAATGGCAATTCAGGATAACGAATTGCCGCCATAAAGTATGAAAGATAAAAACATCTAGGGCAAGCTTATCTGATCCAAAACTGAACTCAGGAACATTAAAACCTGTAATGCTTCCTCCTAATGTTTCACAAGCACCAGACTGGAATCATTACAATTCGGTGAGTTTTCATATTAAAGAACATCTCCTCTCAAAATCATTAGGATCTGACAGTTATCTGGAGATAATAATAATAATAATAATATATAGAGACGATGCTCGAGGCATCCACCCACCCAAATTCCCCAGCGGCAGATGTTTAGTGGAAGAAGTACCACCATATTACAGTTGTTTTTTGCCGCATAACTTCGTGTTTTGATATGAAATGAATAATAAATTGTTTTAAATAATACTTTTAAGTTGGGTATTTACATAAAATTGTGTATCACAGACTAAAATGTCAGTGTATAATAGTATACAGCTTCAACTTACCTTTCATTTGACATATCACACATGTTCATGGAAACTATAATAGCAAAGATAGTGATATCTAAATAAAGTAGGTTAGCATATGAGCAGCCATTTTGGACTTAGGCCTGTAATTAGAAACGCTTAAGCGTGACAAGTAGTAGTAAACACAACAGCAAGATATTGGTACACTGAATATGAAACCTGTCCTATTTTTCACTTTGGGTTAGTTATACATTTCGCCAAACAATCAAATAAGTTCTATCGCAACAGTGGTTGGATTTAGATTTTGCGTGCACTGGCTAACAAATGGATGAAGCAGCTTCCGAATTGTAACTATCTGTTGAATTCTATTTATCTTTATTACCCTACTTTCGTCCCGACCATTGTTAAAACGATGCTGTATAAATCCCGTATTCGCACAGTTGCGACAATGCTCAACAATGGTTGCATACTTATTCTGCACACTCCAGGTGTTTGGTCTTTGATTTTAAATTTATCAAACCGAAGACCGAACATGTGAATGGCTCCCACATATGCCCTCTCCCCCACAATTACTTTAACCCCAATCCCCACACTCCTCCCCTCTCCCGGATTCGCATACGTGTCCCCCATACACACTTGCCCACCTCCTCCTCCCCGAAAACGTCGCCTCGTGACATTCTCCCTTTGGTGCGGCCCCAGAAAAGTCGCTGTCGTGTGTTTGACTGAAGGCTAAAACAAAACCCTATCACTGAGAAATCCAGTATGCAATAAGCAAGTAATCCCATGTTTAAGTTAATCCTTTGAAACAATTATCTTCAGTAGCACGCATGGCCCGCCACACAAACTTGCCCTGGCACCCTCGCCCGGCCCCCCCCCCCCCCCGAAAACTATGAAATAAATCAGCATTTTATTAACAACCAGAAATCTACTAATATCGACGAAACAGCTGTCAAAAATAACGTTTCGCAGTTTTACGCTTTTAATTCGGATATCAGGTTTTCCCTCTCAACCTCTTCTGAGCAAGAAATTAGTAACATCATTCAAAATATTTATACTAATGCTACTGGTGCAGACAAGATTAATTCTAAGATGGTCAAACTTTGCCTCCCTTTTGCAATCTCGACCATTACTCACAATATCAACTTCTCTATTACCTATTGTAAATTTCCTGATTTATGGAAACTGGCTGAGATTAACCCAATCTGGAAAGCAAAGGGCTCTAAAAATATTAATAACCTACGTCCTACGTCCTTGTCTGTCCAAAGTTTTAGAACGTGTTGTGGCAAATCAGTTAAAAGATTATCTTCAAGAACACAGTATTCTTAACCTTAATCAGTCTGGTTTCCAAGATAAGCACAGTACTACTACAGCTCTTTTAAAGATTACTAACGATATTTTCAAAGCTATGGATGAATCCAAATTTACTCCCCTTGTGTTGCTGGATTTTGCTAAAGCATTTGGTACGGTTTATCATCCTCTTTTACTTTCCAAGTTGCATGCAATTGCCGTGGAACAGCTTAGCTTAAGCTGGTTTAAGTGCTATCATTCTGGTAGAAAACAATGTGTTCGTGTTAAAAGTAAAACATTTCCTTTTCTCATTGTTCAATCTGGTGTTCCACAGGGCTTATTCTGGGCCATTTATTTTTTGCTGTTTTCATTAACGACTTGCCATCACATGTTCGCTGATGACGCCCAGTTAGGTAAGATACTCTCCCCACTTGATAATGATAACTCTCATGCCGAACTTAACCGTGATCTTTCTAATGTCCATAATTGGTCTACGGCTAATGGAATGGCACTTAACACTAATAAGTATTAATAACCATCATTGTTGGATCACAGCAGCTTTTTCAAAAATATCCTATCTACGATCTCAGTCATTATAATACTATATCTGTTAATAACACTACGCTTAAAACTTGCAGTTCTACTAGAAGCCTTGGTGTCATCTTCGATCAGTGCCTAACTTGGGAGTCACATATTCATACACAATGTCGTGCTGCTATGCAAAGGATTAGATTTCTTTCTAAGTTTAAACATTTTCTGAGCATTAGGACCAAAGTGAAACTTTCCTCTGCCTTAGTTATTCTATTGTTGGATTATTGTGATACAGTTTATTTTAACGCCACCAAATCCTTCCTCAATCAGGCTCAGAGGATCCAAAATGCGTGTATACGTTTCATTTTTAATCTTAAAAAGTTCGACGGTGTAAGAGACTATCTTAACACTATCAAGTGGCTCGCTATGGGTCAGAGGCGTTCTTTGCATTCTCTCACAATTGTGTACAAGTCTCTGCATTACAAAGAACCATTTTATTTGTTTACCTTTTTAATTCTGCACTGGCTGATCACAGTTATCCAACAAGATTTAGTCATGGCCGCCCCTTCACTCCCCCTCGCTGTCGCATTACTAAATGCCAAACGTCGTTTCTGGTTCAGAGCTTGAAGTTATGGAATGATTTGCCCGAAGTCATTAATCTTGTTCTAGTGTTGGAACTTTCAAAGCTCAATTATTCCGTCACTTGTTTACTTCATAACTTAGTCACCATCCCTCTTCCACTCTTTTCCTTTCCTTCTTTTTCTTATTTCCTCTGTCTCCCCCATTCCCCAACCCCCACTATATCCCCATCTTTTTGTTTACTTTAGATTTTGCTATTGTCTGCTGACATTGTACATAATTACTTGATGGTTTGGATTAGGTGTAAGAATGGGCCCAGCACCTAAACCTCGCCCTTTGTGGCACAATCAATTTTTATTCTTGAATTTTGTCGATCTTGTGTACTTTCACGAGCTACAATAAAGTTTATTATTATTATTATTATTATTATTATTATTAAACGCCGCCCCGTGACATACCCCCTTTGGTGCAACCCCGGAAAAGTCGCATGCGTATGTTTGACTGAAGCCAAAAAAAAAGCCCTGAAAAATCCAGCATTCAGTAAGCAAGTAACGCTATGTTTAAGTTAATCCTTTGAAACAATTCACCTCGGTACCGTGCATTGCGACATTGTTGCAAGCAACGAATGTTGCCGCCTACTTAACAACAATTCAACTGCTATTTGGAAGTGAACATTTAGGAAATAAGTGCGCTTTTCCATCGTATCAGGCTACCAATTTCGAGGCCCATTGGGGTTCTCGAAATTAAGAACCAATCGTCGTTTGGTTTAAAGTTGTCTGGTTTAGTAGACACGGGTTGTTGTTTTTTTTTTTTAGCTCAAACGCCAACAATGGAACGTCCACGCGACTAAAACTTTGTTGGCCGCTTTGGTACCACAACAATACCAAAAAACGAACCCAAGACTTTGGAAAAAGTGTTATAACCCGAACTTGTTGTCAAAGGCAGTCAACAGATGGCGAAATAGCAGGGTTGGTAAGTGGCGCCATCTGTTCGAAGACGGTGGAAAAGTGTCCCAACCCGAGTTTGAAGGCAAATCCCGTCGACAGATGGTACTACAGGGTGAGCTACTTGATTGTACTACGGAATGGCGTGGCCGGTGACTTGGCCGCCTGCTCCGTATTATATATGTAGATGAAGAATTGAGAGAAGGACCGCGTACTGGTTTTCAGTTTTATTACAGAAACTGGGATCCTGATGATGAAACTGCACTTGATATAGACATTGAACCAAGAGTAATTGGTGGAAAAAACTTTTGCACTTTTGGCCTGTTGCGAGAATTTCTATAGCAGCTGATATGGATAGCCCTCCGGAAATTGGGAATCTTTATCAAGTAGATCTAAAACTAAGCCCAGGTAAATTTATATAACTACCTCCTCATCATATCTAAAACAATCTCGTAATCGTGTCCTTCCATCAAGAAATTCAGAAAAAACAAACAGAAATGGCCACACCATATTTGATTAAAATTCTGTACTCCATCGTGATTGTATTGAATGGGTCCCAAGTACTCGAAGATAGACGTGGAAAGACCCAGATTGCCGAAACTATCGAAATAACAGGGCGTGCCCGTAACTGTCGAGTAAGCCACCCAATGGCTCCCATCTCCGGCGTGAAAATCTTCGAGATTGACGATGCTGCATTCGTCACGAGGTTTAGGTTTTAGGGGCAACCGATCTTTGCTAAAAGTGCCTCTGTAATTAGGAATTTTCGAGACTTTGACCAATTCGTTATTGGTTTATTGAAATCGATCAGGCCCTCGCTGGATTCAGAAAGAGCCCTCTGCCACGACTCATTTTTTTGTCTTCTTTTTTTCGTTTCAAACCCGAACCCTCCATCTTCCTTTTTATGTCTCACCATCTCGTCCAGTACCTCAGCATCGTTCTGAGCTTTCTTAACAGCTATAGTTATACCTGCCGCTCCACTTGCTAACCCTCCCACACCGACTATGAGTGGACAGAGCAACGCCAACAGCGGTAAAAACCCTCCTCGTTTTCTTCGGTTTCCGGTCTTGCGTTTTTTCAATATTCCCCATTTCTTTTTTATTATATTAATAAATAACTTCGAGTTTGCCTCTAATTTCAAACTCATTTTTTTTTTATCTCCGATCAATAATGGCTGGCAGGTCGTATTGGCGGGGACAGCAGCGTTAAATTTCAGTTTTACTTGCACTTCGATGACGCCCGACTGAAATCTCTCTGACTGTTCGGAGCAATCCAAAACCACTAGAGGATAATTCTTTTTAAACTGAACTGAATCGATGCAGAGATCCCCGACATCGTACAAAGCACATCTGAACTGCTGAGCCATTCTATAAAGGATGGAATATTCTCCGCTAGAAAAATTTATGCCTAAATCGAGGAAGGGGTAACGCTCGGAATTTAAAGTCACATGAGCGTCCTGAAGACTACAGTTATCAAACACAGCAGGATTTTTAGTTTGAGCATCTTTATGTTAGTCTGCAGAGCTAGAATGACCTACCTAGGCTTTTCCACTGCTGAAGTAGTGAGACCCTCCACGTGAAGCTGGATGGCAGTTCGCAAGAATCATAATGCCAGTGTCTAAAGCCCAAATCCACGTTCTTCCCCCCTCGATGTATTTAAAAACCCTGAGTTTTTGCTCGTCGGACGTTGTGATGTGCGGCACGTGCCACGAAACACCGGTCAATTCGACTTTTCTGGCAACAGTGGCTGCGGCCCTAAAAACAGCATCGTCGTTGCTGACAACGTCAGCACATGCTTGGTACATGCTTGGTACACATGCTTGGTACCTTGTCGTAATTTTCGAAAAATCCCTTTCAGTGTTTTAAAGGAATGGCGAACGAGAAGCTCCCTTTAGGGACAGGTTCCTCCACGATGGTTGAATGTCTCAATTTGAAACCTATGTTATCATCCAAATTAACAGTGGAAGCTTTGGCAGCATCTAAAGCCCAGCAGTTCCCCAGCAACGATACTTGATCACGCGAGCCATAGATGAGCAGGCCTTTCATCTGTGTCTCGTACCTCGGGTAATTTAATTCATCGACGAGCTTGTCTCCCAAGTGATATTTAATGTTGAAAAACAGGTACATGGGACCGTTAATGACGATAGTCGCGACGTCAGCATTGACATAATTAGTACCGTCGCTTTTCAGCAGCTTGCCTCTAATCAAAAGATAACTGTTAGCAACATGCAGGAACAAATCCTGGTTTTTGATTATAATTATAATTTTCGAATTTACATTGTTGAGGTTAGTTCATACAATCGGATTATATTCGTGAAAAGAATAGCTCTCCACGGAGGAATCGTATTGTAACAATTCGTTTATGTTCAGATAATCTTCAGTTAAACTCATCTTCTAGCCGAGGTTATAAATCTGATGAATGCTCGGTTTTTTGGTGTTAATTTATTATTATCTCTAACTTACCCTTTTCCTAATATTCTTTTTTTTTCTTTCAAATACCAACATTCCTTTTGTTTTTTATATAATGATTATTTTTTCGATCTGAAGTGAAGGCGGACCGTTTTAAACGTCGTTTCGTTGTTTTAAATTTATTATATTGTTATCTTGAGAAGTTAACCAAATGCGCATATTTATAATCTTATCGGCAAATAAATCAAATTTTGAGGAGCGATTATCATCTTGTAACCTGGTGGCACCCCTGGATAAAAAATGTAAATGCAAGGTTGTGTGTCGTCATTCCCGTACGAGGACCCGATTATATTAGTGTGAACGAAAATCATATTGATGCCCAAAATATCTACAGATTTCTGCCCTTGTTGAGATTTAGTATAAGTACCATGGAGGAACTATAAGACTTGGCCTAAACTGTTATCTCCCGAAAAGGACACTCCATAGGCAGGATTACCGCTGATTAGGTTAGTTTTTAAAGTATTGTGGTTTGGTTCTATGGCAATGACATTTTTTCGTGTCCGTTTTGCTGTATTACAGCTTGAATGAAATAATTTATATTGGAAATTTCGTAAGCACCTGGGATGACTCGCACCTTAATCCAGTTCGCTCCAGCATCGACGGTGTACAAAATTTTGTTGTTATCATCGTGGACATTAAATATGCTGTAATACATATCCAAGGAAACTAGACCAATTTCGTACTCCTTTTTAGGATTCAAATATATAGGTGTTTTTAAATTGCAGCTCAGTTAGGCCCCTACTCCCGTTAAAATAATCGAACTCGAATCCATGACTTTTTTATTTGTGTTATTTATTTTTAACTGCAAATATCATTTTAATGATAAGTCGAGCTCAGGCCATGACAATCAGCGATAATTTTCACGATGTTGAAGCATCTGTAATGTGCCAAAGCTTATAATTCGATACTACCACCCTAATGTTGCTAATTTCACACTTTCATAACGTGAAAGTTCATAAAGTATTTATACCGCTCACACAACTTTCAGGGATGTCACTGCCTTCCGTTAAAAGGTTGGAAAGTTCCAAAAATTACACATGTTCGAATTTTTACAGATAATTTTTGTTTTTAAAAAGACAGAATTCTGCCAAAAATTGGAAAAAATAACACCCCTGCACTTTAGAGTTAGTAATTCGTCATTTTCATAATACGAAAGCTCATATACATTTGCACTCTGGAGCCCCTTTAATATCGACAATTCGTCATTATCAAAATGTGAAAGTTCATACAGCATTTGCACTATCCCACCCCCCATGCTGCTAATTCGTCATTTTCACGCTCTGAAACTTTTGCGAATTCTTACAATGTTAATACTCCAAAAGCATTTGCATTTGCAGACTATTTTTAAAAATTTATCCCCCCCCCCCTAGTTCCTCAACTTCCATAAAGATGGAAAGAGCCGAATGCTGAAATAAGAATTAAATAAATACAGATGCAAAGCTATTTACATTGCCTCTTGGACTTATATACCAAACTGCCTGATTCTCCGCTCAGACAATCTGACTTATAAATCCAAAAGGCAACGTAAATAGGCTTGTGTCTGTATTTATTTATTTATTCCAGGAAAAGTTCAGAGGTGAAATGTTAAAAAGTCTAATTTTTAATTTATTCCCCCACCCCTAGTTCCTCAACTTCCATAAAGATGGGAAAAGCCGAATGTTCAAACAATAAATAATAAATAATAATAATACATAAATATTTTGCCGCATTAACAGCAGGATTCCCAGAAGGGCAAGCCACTTACACCGGACCCGTACAATATTTTCTTTATTCATTCTTTTGTCTCAATTTTAAAAATTCTTGTCGTTTTAAAAATGCCCGTAGACTTAACTTGCCAAGGATGGACCTGAAGTGTGCCGGGGAACGAGCCCCTGACCGCTTCGTCAGGAAGAGAGTTCCACACAGATGTAACTCGAAGTGAAAAGAAGTGTTTTCTGCATTCGCAATTAGCCGGTTGTACTGCCAGTTTAAATGAATGTCCGCATGTAGTCAGGCACCAAGGTCGTTAACCGAACGCACAAGAGTTAAATAAATACAGATGCAAAGCTATTTACGTTGTCTCTTTGGACTTATATGTCAAACTGCCTAATTCCCCGCTCAGACAAGCTGACTTATAAATCCAAAAGGCAACGTAAATAGGTTTTGTGTCTGTATTTATTTTTTTTCCTGGAAATGTTCAGAGGTGAAATTTTAAAAAGTCTAATTTTTTTATTTATCTCCCCCCCCCCCCCCCCCCCAAGGTTCAGAGATAAACATACGAACAGCTGATTTCCTTGTTTTCTATCCTCGGTTTAGCTAGTTTCCAGATTTTTTTAGCTTTTGCAAACCTCCAAAAACGCATTTAAAGTCCCTAAAAATGTATAAATTTTGAGTGCTTTCCTCCTATTTGCTCGTTTTTCAATTAAGACCTGTATAACTGTCAGGTCTAAATACAGGACAATAATTTATCTAGAATTTTAAGGCCTCGAAATAAGCTCATCGGAGAATTTTTTCCCTACTTGAAGGAACGAAAACCATTTTCTGAGTATTTATGGCAGCGATAAACTCAGTAGTATTCATTCATTTCTTGTAGGTACTGATTTTCAAATAGTCCTGAGCATAAATGTCATCTAAATTTTCTAAAGCCGTAATTATGTGCATAATTTATTATAAATAAACATACATCACTGGAAATAATATTAAGGAAAATTGAAATTAAGCCAACAGCGAAAATCATACACTAGAAATAATGTAGTTCAGCAAGCCGCCTTTACGCACTTACATTTCGTCGGAGTGGCATGACCCGGGTTCGAACCGGCTATCCAGTTCGTCCCCAGACCACTTGCATTGCGCCTTAATCGCTATGGCCACATCCTCCACTGGCATACAGATAACTCACTGAACCCGTTATTAAGGTCACATCCATGACCAGGGCTCCATTCGACCGAAGTTCACTCGGCCATAGAAAATGGAGAGGGAAGACAAATCATACACTCACAAGGCTCAATAAAGGAGAAATAAATAGACATAAATCGCTGGAAATAATATCAAGGAAAATTGAAAATAAGCCAACAGCGAAAATCATACACTAGAAATAATGTAGTTCAGTAAGCCACCTTTATGCACTTACGTTTCGTCGGAGTGGCATGACCCGGATTCGAACCGGCTACCCAGTTCGCCCCCAGATCACTTGTATAGCGCCTTAATCGCTATGGCCACACCCTCCACTGGCATAAAGATAACTCACTGAACCCGTTTTTAACGTAACAACCATGACCAGGGCTCCATTTGACCGAAATTCACTCGGCCATAGAAAATGGAGAGGGAAGACAAATCAAACGCTCACAAGGCTCAATAAAGGAGAAATAAATATACATAAATCGCTGGAAATAATATTAAAGAAAATTGAAAATAAGCCAACAACGAAAATCATACACTAGAAATGACGTAGTTCAGTAAGCCACCATTATGCACTTACGTTTCGTCAGAGTGGCATGACCTGGATTCGAACCGGCTACCCAGTTCGCCCCCAGATGACTTGCGTAGCACCTTAATTGCTATGGCCACATCCTCCACTGGCATAAAGATAACTCACTGAACCCGTTATTAAGGTCACAACCGTGACCAGGGCTCCATTCGACCGAAGTTCACTCGGCCATAGAAAATGGAGAGGGAAGACAAATTATACACTCACAAGGCTCAATAAAGGAGAAATAAATAGACATAAATTGCTGGAAATAATATTGGGGAAAATTGAAAATAAGCCAACAACGAAAATCATACACTATAAATGACGTAGTTCAGTAAGCCACCTTTATGCACTTACGTTTCGTCGGAGTGGCATGACCCGGATTCGAACCGGCTACCCAGTTTGCCCCCAGATCACTTGCATAGCACCTTAATCGCTATGGCCACATCCTCCACTGGCATAAAGATAACTCACTGAACCCGTTATTAGGTGTACAATAGTGTATGATTTTCGCTGTTGCCTTATTTTCAATTTTCCTTAATATTATTTCCAGCGATTTATGTCTATTTATTTCTCCTTTATTGAGCCTTGTTAGTGTATGATTTGTCGTCCCTCTCCGTTTTCTATGACCGAGTGAATTTCGGTCGAATGGAGCCCTGGTCACGGTTGGGACCTTAATAACGGGTTCAATGAGTTATCTTTATACCAGTGGAGGATGTGGCCATAGCGATTAAGGTGCTATGCGAGTGATCTGGGGGCGAACTGGGTGGCTGGTTCGAATCCGGGTCATGCCACTCCGACGAAACGTAAGTGCATAAAGGTGGCTTACTGAACTACGTTATTTCTAGTGTATGATTTTCGCTGTTGGCTTATTTTCAATTTTCCTTAATATTATTTCCAGCGATTTATGTATATTTATTTCTCCTTTATTAAGCCTTGTGAGTGTATGATTTGTCTTCCCTCTCCATTTTCTATGGCCGAGTGAATTTTAGTCAAATGGAGCCCTGGTCACGGTTGTGACCTTAATAGCGGGTTCAGTGAGTTATCTTTATGCCAGTGGAGGATGTGGCCATAGCGATTAGGTGGTATGCAAGTGATCTGGGGGCGAACTGGGTAGCCGGTTCGAATCCGGGTCATGCCACTCCGACAAAACGTAAGTGCATAAAGGAGGCTTACTTTACGATGTTATTTCTAGTGTATGATTTTCACTGTTGGCTTATTTTCAATTTTCCTTAATATTATTTCCAGCGATTTATGTCTATTTATTTCTCCTTTCTTGAGCCTTGTGAGTTTATGATTTGTCTTCCCTCTCCATTTTCTATGGTCGAGTGAATTTCGGTCGAATGGAGCCCTGCTTAATAACGGGTTCAGTGAGTTATCTTTATGCTAGTGGCGGATGTGGCCATAGCGATTAAGGCGCTATGCAAGTGATCTGGGGGCGAACTGGGTAGCCTGTTCGAATCCGGGTCATGCCACTCCGACGAAACGTAAGTGCATAAAGGTGGCTTACTAAACTACGTTATTTCTAGTGTATGATTTTCGCTGTTGGCTTATTTTCAATTTTCCATAATTTATTATGACAGTTATAAACTGCGAAAGGTTGGTATGCATTTCATTATACAAATGTCTATTTGAGTATTTTACGGAAATATACAGGTTGATCCCATAAAACTGATGACCCACCATTTTCTAAGTCCAACTTTTTTAATTAATACCCCTCAGAACCAGAAGACAAATCAAATCTGTCCTCTTCTGGTTCTGTGGTGTGCTAACTAGAAAAGTTGGGCTAAGAAAATTGTGGGTCATCAGCTTTTTGTGGATCAACCTGTATTCAATCCTAATTTTATTTTAATATTAATATAATTCATATTAACAGGGTTCACACAAGAAATTCAAGCACTTTCAAGGACTTTTCCAAAACAGGTTTTATTTTTCAAGGACTATTCCAACACCAATGCTGTTGTTTTAAGGACATTTTGTTAAACAACAAGCTTACTCAAATAAGGTCTAGTTTTACCTGAGAAGAGCCAACAACAGCTCATTAAACAATAAAAATGTCCTGGTATGAAAAAAAAATCAAGGGAAAAATTCAGGGATAAAAAACGTGGAAAATTGCTTTCTGGCTTTTTTCGTGTTTTAAGTTAGGTTAGGGGTATTATTTTAAATTAAGACAAAAAAATTAAATTCTTGGTCTTTCAAGGACATAGAAATTTTAACATAAGGACATAGAAACCTGGAAATTTTTATTACAACCGTAATTACGTGCGTAATTTATAATGACAGTCATATATTTTGAAAGGTAAGTATGACTAACCCTACAAAACTTACCTAATTAAAGCTTGCAAAAGGCCCTAATTCATCCCCTAAAAAATTCCCTACTTAAAGTTTGCAAAAGGGTCCCTAAGTCCCTCTCCCCAAAAGTCCTTAATTCATTAACACATAGATTTGGAGTTTAATAACATCTCTGTAATGTCTACTACAGTGCCAAAACAGGACCACTGCACCGTGGCTGAGGTTACCCTAAATCAAAGTCCCTCCCCCTCCAAAAAAAAGTCCACCACAGTACTTTTTACAGTTTCAAATTAAAATACATTTATAAGAGACAAACCTACAGTTTGCTTTTCCTGACTAAAACTGAATTCTTTGTTAGTGGGCGGGGGCCGCCGGGCTTGTGTTACCCTACTTGGCCCCCTGACAATTTTGAGTACTTCGTTAGCTCAAAAAGGCTTGGAGGCACTTGGGGGGAGGGTGCTTGTGTTACCCTTCTTGCCCCCTGACAATTTTGAGGTCCCTAATCTACATAATTAAAATCATATGATGTGCGTGCGTGCGTGCGTGCGTGTTTGTACCTCTACTCCTCCGGAACCAAAGCACCTACAAAGATGGGAGTAGGACCAAACGAAAGATAATTAAATTTCGCTTTTAATACGCCTATTTTCATCACTGTAATTTGATATTATCACCCTCAAATAGGCGAAAGAACTTGAAAAACTAACGTCAAAGTTTTTTTTAACCCGCATGATGTTTATTCCTGACGTCATAGTTTGTTCATGAAAACCTCCTCGAGCGAAGAGAGATGATCTGGAAAAGGATGCACGTGGTCTTCACGTATTTTGCAACACACCACATATACATCTTAAAATTGGTTTTGTATTAACCAATGAATTGATGCATGGAAAAATCAAAACAATAGATTTGGCTTTAAAACGGTGTCAAACATTCGTGTTTCTGAAGCACGGAGGTGCGTGGATTGAACGAGCAAAGTGAGCGATTTCCACGTAAACTAAACCTTTTCAATGTGTGTCTCGCTTTGCTCTCGCAATCTTTCATCTCTCACCTTCGTAGGAGATTACATCTGACGTTCTGCAGATGTTTCTCCAAGTGAGGGATCATCAGAAAGTAAAGTGATAAGACGCCCAAGGAAAAGTCTGTACTGAGCAGGACGTAAAGAACAATATTCTTAACTTAAATAAAACAAGAAAACCCATATAAAGTGTATACCAACACAAATTACAAGTGATGTGTGGTTCTTGGTGGTTACATTGATTCAGTCACGTTTCCGAGGTAATGTTTGCGCTGATTGAGTGAGCGAAGTGAACGAAAATCAGCTTTTTTGTCATCAGAACAGCGCTTTTCTGATAAATTGCTTGATCTTTTTGCTTGACTCTTTGGACGTAAAAAAATTATATTGACCTTCTCTCGAGATAACCGATATCGCATACTACACTCTTATAATTTGCTTGATCATTTTTTATGTGAAAAGTCTGTCTGTATCATAAGTATTGCAGCAAGAAATCTCCTCGAGCGCAGCGAGACGACGCGGAATGAGCGAGCGAAGCGAGCGGCTCCTCTAGTTCATCCTCTAAAAGAGTACCTAATTAAGTTTGCAAAAGTGTTCCTAATTCATCCCCATAAAAAAGTCCCTAATTAAAGTTTGCAAAGAGGTCCCCCTCTTTCAATCACAACTAAAAGTCCTTAATGTCATAACACCAAGCTTTGGAGTTTATTTATTTGATGAAGTTGCAAACAACACCAATACACTGTGACTGAGGTTTGTTTATAAACCTCACTCACACATAAGTCCTATGGTGAGTTGTGTAAAATCAATCTTAATTTTATACTAATTTAATTTATATTTTACATTTTATACAAAAACAATATAATAAACTGTAAAACTTACATATAAGCAGCTCTTAACTTCAGTCCGTCATCTTAAGCTCCCAAAATTCGTTAGAACTTCCTGCAAAATTCCAAGAGCTTAAATACCTTTTTTTTCACAGCACGTAGCTGTGTTAAGCAAAACTTAAAACTTTTTAGAAGCGAATCTCAAGCCAGCCACAAACTCTGCAGATAAAATTTCAAAATTACATTTTCATTTTATTCCCGAGGATTCTTTTAAAAGTTGGCCAGCTGGAATTTGACGTATTGAATAATCGATCCAGGAAGATCTATTCAAACACGCTAAAGACGTGCCATTAAGCCTATTCAAACGTATTTGCCCAACTGGAACAAGTCGATTTTTAATTGACAGTCAAACAATAAAGTTGTAAGTTTTGAAAATATGTTTTTGCCCGTTTTTGATCCACTGGCTTAAGAGCTGACCTGCTTATAAACAAGGTTTCGACCTACTAAAATCCATTGATGTCTATTTTTTGAAGAGGACGGATGTTGGAATCTACGCTCCTATAAGGTGAATATTATTAAATTTAATTAACACTTAAAATCAGTAATTTTCAGTTGAATTGCAAATAATTCAATGCTAGACATTCAGCGTTCGGAATAGCCAGCATGCACGTTTTAAAACAATATAAAATTCGAAAAGTAATCGTCTTCAATTTAGCTCAACCTAATCTATTTTTCACGTGCTTGCAATGTGAAAAATACTGATTTTTAATTAACAATATGACAATCAACGCTGTATAAATCTTGCCAAGTCATTGACCCCATGTTACAAACTTTCACGCTATTGACTAACGAAAATAGGTGCTGTGATGGTGTCAATGATTTTAAAAATTCAACAAAGAAAATTCAATCAGAACACTCACATAAAAGATTCCCCATTTTTTTAAGTGGTCAATCATCCGATAGAATTTTTTGTTTTTAAATCCATAGTTTTTGTGATATATTTCGCCAGAGGCCGTTAGTCGCTAGAGGTCAAAGACAGAAGCACTCAAGAAAAAAACAATTTATACAACTTTCACTTAGGGGCCAGTGATACAAGTTAAAGACGATTGCTGTGAAGGTATTAGAATTCCTCAAACCCATAGAAATGTTGCTTAGCAGAAAAAAAAGCAAATAGCAAATAGGCCTATCCTGCCGCAATGTTCTCTTTCTACAAACCCACAGAATAAACTGCCCC
The DNA here is from genome assembly GCA_023313725.1 of Lithobius niger. NCBI lineage: Eukaryota > Metazoa > Arthropoda > Chilopoda > Lithobiomorpha > Lithobiidae > Lithobius > Lithobius niger. Next base: position 16,549 of record JAHWFP010089230.1, read on the forward strand.
TTACCCCAAAAATACTCAATATTGATGAAGTGATAACTGTTTTTTGGATACCCCCTCCCTGTCTCACTGAAAATTTGGTGCCCCATCGGACTTCTGTTGGCCCTAGACCTCCGTAAAAATAGCCGTGGTATAAAAATGGATTAGAGTTCACGCGAACCCAACGAACTATAATTTGAACTCCAATTCCAGGGAACAAGGATTGTGACGTGCCAGCCTCCATGCACACGTATTCATGTATATCACTAATCAAACAAACAAAACGGTTGGATACTTCACACAAATACGCACACAAAATACAACATACACACGCACATGAAATAGAACGTAAATCTAATACACATGTAAACAGACGCCGTAAACAGCAAAACGCCTATAAATGAAAAATGCATACACAAAGACAGGCAATAAAAACTGACTTAATTAGGAGTATGCTATTTCACAAATTATAAATGCACACAAAATACACATATAGCCACTCACAGGAAACATACTTAAAATATAAAACAACAAACACTACGACAAATATTTATAAAAGCTTGTACAACACCCAAATTAAGTGCACACAAACACACACACACACAAACATTAAACATTTCAAACACAAACTGCGTTAATTTTCTGACATAACCACTGAGCAAAAACAGTCCTTATTCCTTGGAATTGGACTTCAAATTATAGTTCGTTGCGTTCGAGTGAACTCTAATCCTTTTTATACGTGTACCTTCACAGATGTGAGTATGGGGATACGAGCTCTGTTATTTTTTAAACGGCGAAGCCGTTTTTTGTTCAGTTAATACATTACAATTTGGTGAGTTTTCATATAATGTTGTAAAGAATATCTCCATTCAATATCATTAAGATCTGACAGTGATTTGGAGATAACGTATCAAAAAGTAAAAGTACCGCATTTGGCAACCGGACTAATAGGATCAGTTAAACCTTACATTAAGCATCAAACAATTTCTTTTTTGTTTTCTAATCTCTATTTATAATTACACAAATGTCAGGCAGCAAGGGCAATCAATGCAGTAGCCGTCAGCAGCAACAGTTAATCTCTTTTAACAAACGAAACCACGTACACCAACCGCTTCAAACTTTGCTGCATGATGCTTATCCATGCTACCTTGTTGTTATATTCCGTAAGGGAGCGAAACCCAAACCAGGTTATCTTCCCCATTGTAATAGATGAGAGGGACAATTTAGCTGGAAATTGGTCGGCAACAACCTTTGTAATGAAAAAAAAAGACTCCTGAGGCATTGTCGGCAATTGATTTTCTGCCTCTCCCAGATAAAAGAAAACAATCCGGTGGGATAAAAGCACATTTATTTTATTTCGCAAGAACAGAAAGGAAACTGAAGAGAGAAGATATATAGACTGTCATAGCATACAGGGACTACAGCTTAAAAGTAGTGTCGTGATACCATTTGGACGAACCGGGTTCTATTTCCAGCCACAGGATGACACGCGAAATTTTTTCGTCCATATGGCCGCACACTAGTCTTCATAGTAGTTCCCGTTGGGTGTTCTATTCACTTCCCATGGAAATATTTAAAAGTAAGTTGGTGCATGATCGGGGGCGAGATCTGGGTCGGGATGCGGGTCGTCAGGTTACTGAAAGAAGTTATATTCCCATTTGAAAATCATCATCCAGTTTGTTTATTTTTAAAACAATCAAAAGTTTCATTGGTGTATTTACTCTAAAGGCAACTGAAGGTGATACGCTGATTGAGTGAATGAAGCATGCGAAAATCAGCATTTGTTAGCCAGTGTGCGCAAAATCCAAACCGAACCACTGTTATGATCGAACTCATTTGATTGTTTGGCAAAATGTATAACTAAACCAAAGTGAAAAATAGGACAGGCTTCCTATTGAGTGTACAATTATCTTGTTGTAGTGTTTACTCCTCTTAAAACCTAACTACTCCATTCAAATGATTTATTTTTAACATTGACCTAAACACAGTAGATTGTTTTTGGTGTGGTATGTCTGTCAGAAGCATAGCAGTTGCAACAAAAATGTACTCGAGCCCAGTGAGACGATGCGGAACGAGCGAGCAAAGCGTGCAGACCCGCTATGGTTTTATTTTTATTATTATCAAGAGACGAATAGGTTGAAGGTTATTATAACACTAGGGTTAAGAGGATATTGTTAATTATGTTATTGAAATAAAGAGAAATAAACCTGCATGTTAACATGACGCCAAAACATTTCTAGGATAGTTCTTGGGAAATATTTTGGAAAATTGAACAAAAAATGATGCATTTAAAATTGTTTGTACCTTACTTTCATGTTCTAGGCCAGAACTTGATTGACAGCATTCCAGTCCTCGGATGGCTTGTGAGTATCACCGATTCGTCACACATGCTGTTTAATGACAACTAAAGTCACTCGTTGTTACAAAATCTCTTTTTTCTTCTTGTAGCTTGGATACTTACTCAAAGGATTAGGTAAGACATAAAATTGATAAACAATGACATAAAAGCACTGATGCCTTATGTGGTGTTGGAGTAAGACAAAATAAAACAATTGGGTACGATATATAGTCTATGATCCATGTCTGAAAAATTTCGAATTGACTACCATTAGGTGAGACAAAACAACATTTTGTTTTTTAGATTGTCCTATATACGAGTTGCAAGGAATCACTTTCTGTACATTACAGAATCCCAGCTAAATACGTTTTTCTGGCGGTCATCTTGACAAATGGCCGCCCATTAAACATCACATGTTCCTCAGAAATTGTTGGTCCTAGCAAAACGTACTTTTTGGTAAAATTGTTCCTAATGAAAATTTTCGTATATCTACTTCCTTAGTGAAATTTATTTTCTTTATAAAGTTAATTTAACACAGAAATCGAACGGAAAACATACAGAAGATGTCGGTCAACAGTGGGCCATCAAATATCTATGTTAATTATCTTTTCTAGTGTCTTTAAAGGCAGTTGTGCGGCGTTTTGTGACATTCTTCTGGGACAGGAAACACAATGAAGCGCAACCTCAATGGGTTTGTTGACGGGAATTGTTTTTCAAGATGGCAGCCAAACAACAGTAGTATGTTTTCCAATGAAATTTCATGAATTCGAACAATGAAATTCGTTGGTTTGGTATTTGTTATTTTACATTTTTCTGTTATTTCCTACTGAAACAACTTACTGCATGACATATCCTATGTTAAAATACTAACATTAATTAAATATATATGACATGTTTGTTTGAACGGCATAACATATCAAGCCTCAGTATGCATGAATCACTATTCTGCTGCATAACTACCTGGTCATCATCGTCTTCCATGTGCAAGCAGGTTTGCAGTTAGCTGTGCATTTAAGGTGGTTCAAGTAGGTCCATGACCTCGGTCTGAAAAATTTCGAGTTGACTACCATTAGGTGGTGCAAAACAGAACTTTGGTTTTCGGATTGTTCTATATACATATGATTTGCAAGGAATCGCATTCTGGATATCACAGATTCCCAGCTAAATATGTTTTTTTCTGGCAGCCATCTTGTAAAAGATCCCGTTCAACACAAATGTTAAAGTATGCCTGTGTCTTGGTAAATACCACCCGTGACCAGGCTTTGGGTTCAGCACATTAGGGAAATTTTCTAGGCTTTTTCTCCAGATGGCTTGATAGTTTGAGGGAAGAGTGTGCTGAAGAAAGGTATTTTCATTATTCACAGGGTCCATATGTCGTGCACTTCCTCTTGCGCGAAATAGTTGATACCGCAATTCGTTAACTTTACATACTTTTGTATCGCTGCAATGTAAATGACAGGCAAATTCTTGGATGGTATTGAAGACATCATCTGAGAGTCTCCAAGATGCACCAAGGTTGACGAATGTATTCCTAAACGTCCAACTTTGCATAATTATCTTCAATGACTTAATTTTTCACTGACTAGCCAGTGCACTATGGTATCACATCCCAACAGCGCCATGCACATCTCGTCTCTCATAACAAGCGCAAGTTTAGTTACATCAATAAGTCTGACACGAACTTTTGTGTCCCACGTAATGACGATTTTGCTCAGTATGTAGTGACTAAGAGCAACACATGACGAAAGCATTGGTGTCATCAGAAATACACAAAAGATTTGGAAGGTTTTTTGCAGCATGCTTTGCAAGGAGTAGTATCCGAGTATCCACCTCTTTATTCGATTTGAGAGCATCTACCTCTTCACATTCATCTTTTCTCAGTTTCAAGCAACGTTCACCAAAAGTGATAAACATAACGCTTTTTCCAAGTTTTGGTCTTCTTTTCTCTTCTTTCCAGCTCTCTGCAAGGAATACGGTTAGCTTGTTTTTGTCTCTGTTGATGCCAGAAGTCACTTCCAGTTTTAGATTGCTGGTCTGATTACACTGAACGTAACTTTCACTTAACTTTTATTAACTGTCAAATCGCCCAAGGCTTGGCATTTCAAGACAGGAGGCAACAGTAATTAATACAAAAAAGGCAACAAATTTAAAAGGAAATCTATAAATAAAAGGATACTACAGAATAAATCAGAACAATACATGAGCATCAACTAATAGCCAACATCAACAAAAAAAAAAAGAAAAGAAAAAACCTTAGAGAAAAATATTTTCGACTAGCCTATATAAGGTTGATAATGTATGTACATAAACAATGCAAAATCACAAAAAAAACGAAAGAACGAATTAGTGTATTTTTAAATTCTTAATATAAATATATACATATATACAAAAGCTGTAAATAAATAGCAGTAGCTAGGTATAATAAAATGAAATTTAAGCAGCATTACGCCAAGTTGATTTTCATTTAACAATATTTCAGAGATAATTCTAACTAGAGTAATAAAAAAACAATAAGGTGTGGTGCCACACGACTAATGTGTTTGTCAAAACTGTTTTTAGAGATGTTAACAGATGGGGCCATTACAACCAACTCTGGTAGGCCATTCCAAATGTAGAGTAAACGTGTCACGTATAGCCTTATATGTTTGTAGGTGAAGTTTATTTTGTGAAAAGGGGCCCACCGTAATTTAATTGTAAAAATTTGTATAGAGTGATAATACTTCTGCGAAAATGGCACCACCATAAATATGGCACATTTAGTAGTAGGCGTTGTTCATAAGTATAACTAGAAAGATTGAAAACCCGTTTAGTGAAACGTCGCTGTCTTGTTCGAGTGCAATAAGGTCCTTTTTTTTCAAGTAAGGGCGCCAAAAATCAACCGTGTCTTCAATAACAGGTCGGACTAAAGATAAAAAAAAATGTTCCGGTTGGCGTGACGTAATGGTACGACTAATTAAAGTTGAGGTAGAATTTGTTTTGGTGATAACCTTGGTAATATGAGCAGAAGATCGTTTTATAGTAAAATACCAAGATCGGTAACCTGGTTTGCTGATTGTAGTTCAGTAGTACCCCAGTAGTAAACACAATTTGGATTGTTGTAGCCTAAATGTAAGATAACAAATTTTTTAGGGTCTATAGATAGTTCCCATTTAATACTCCATGAATACAATTTGTTGATATTTGTTTGAAAAAGGCTGAAAATTCAAGTGAATGTAAGCCAGTGCCCAGCTTGGAATCATCCGCAAACTTAACCATAGTTGCTGTGGTATCACTTCCAAAGTCATCAAAATATATCAAAAAACGTAAGGAGCCAAGTACCGTACCTTGAACAGTTCCACTAGTAACAGAAGTAGTTTTAGAATGACAACCCCCAATAACGACAGCCTGCGTTCTTTTTGATAACCAATTTGTAATCCATTGAAAATAGGCCCCAGGATTCCAAAAGTTTTTAATTTTTGAGTTAAAAAATCGTGTGGAATCAAAAGCTTTAATAACATCCATATAAAATACGTCAACTGATATATTTTCGTCGAGAAGAGGGTAGAAATTAGCATAAAACATAAAAGGTTAGTAACTGGAGTAACCTGGCCTAAATCCATGTTGAGTTTGGCTGAGATATTTATTTTCTTCAATAAATTCAAAAATATGATTGTACAAGACAAATTCGAAAAGTTTACCTAATTGTGATGTAATACTAATAGGTCGATAATTGAATGGATGATTTCGAGAGCCTTTTTTGTAGATTGGCGTTACATGTGAGTGACGCCATTCGAAGGGGACGAATCCTTCTGCAAGAAGTTTATTAAATAGCCTGATAAGTGTTGGTATTTATTTATTTTGTTATTTGATTAAAAAATCTGCAGAGATTTTGTTTGGCCCTGTGGATTTACTGGAGTAAGCTTAGTAACAGCCCTAACCAAATTTTTCTCAGTGAACAGTAATGGAGGTATGCAAATGGATGGCCCATTTATGGGAGACAAAATACGACAGCCAACAGGAGCCGGTGCGACATTTTCCTTAAAGGTTTCATTTAACAACTGAACCATTTAATGCGAGTCACAAACTTTCTGGTTTGCAGCATTTTTGAGAGGCCCAACAGAGATCTGCGATTTGTGTGAACTTTTAACATATGGGTAGAATTCTTTGGAGTTAGATTTTGAAGATAAGGCAAGATTTTTTTCAAACTGTTCTTTTTCACGTTGGATGTCACGCTTAAATTTTTTTCCCTATGATTCACCAGCATAATACTGTTGTTTTTTGGTAGAACGATATTTAGCCCACAGACGGTTACTTTTTTTTTAAGAGTTTGATGGTAGCTCGTGGTAACCATTTAGGCTGAGAACGGTCAATTATTGGAGTGAACATAACTACAGTCATTTAAAAAAGAATTAAATTTCACTTGTCATCTGAGATTAAGAAATAATTATTCTCTGTTGATGTCAGTAGTCACTTCCACTTTTAGATTGCTGGTCTGATTACACTGAACGTGACCCCTTCAAGTGATCCACGCCTGAGGCGTTCAGCAGATGTTGCTGAGTATCCTCTGAACAAATCAAATACCACATCCATGACCCTTCGAAAATTGACTCCAGTTGAGTTACTTAGGTTTCTCTTGGATCATGGAGTAACTCAAAATAGTCAACCCTGGCGCTCCTGATCAAGCATTAGTATACACGATCACTTCACTCCTAGGAAGTTAATACATGTGGTTGCGAGATTTAGAGTTACTCCAGGCAGTTGGTATTTTTGAAGGCAGCCCAGCATGCAGCACGGTGAAAATCGTACATTTGATGAGCTTTCGGATCATATTTTTATGTCCATGCTATACTACTGGTCATGGATGTGGTATTCAATGTGTTCAGAGAAGAGTCAATAAAATCTGCAGAGCTCCTCAAGCGTGGATCAATTGAAGGAGTCATGTCTAGTGTAATCATATCAGCACACATAATCAAAAACTGGAAGAGACTACTGGCATCAATAGAGACAGAAACCAAGCTAACCATATTCCTTGCTGAGAGCTGGAAAGACGGGAAAAGAAAAACATAAGTCTGTTCATCACTTTTGGTGAACATTGCTTGAAACCTACAAAAGTGAAGCTCTCAAATCGACCAAGAAAAGGTGAACACTCGGACTAGCTATGAATAACCCTTGAGATATGCCCCCAAGGCTGTCACACCTCTTCCCCGGAGACCCCCAAGCACACAGCCTCCGAGAGCCTGAGATCAACAAAATGTTGTTGATCGAGCTAGAAGCTTGAATTATCGCACACAACTCATTCTCAGCAATCCAGCCACGGAAGCCCCATGAAATAGCACCCCAAGGCTCCCCCCCCTTTCTAGTGCCCAACCCCCTTTCCCTTCCCTAAGGGTTGACCTATGAATTATTGCAGGTTTACCTAACAGCTTGAATTGTAGCATACACATCATTCTTAGCAGTACACATCGAACCAGCCAAGGAACATCCATGAAATATTCTCAAGGCTACCCCCCAAGTACCTCCCTCTCCCTGAGGCCTGACCAGCAAATTATTTAAGATTGAGCTAAAAAGCATGAATTTGCTACACAAGTCATTCACAGCAGTACAATACTCTCCAAGGCCATCCACGCTCCCCCTTCCCGTTCTTGTGCTCCCCTCCCTGAGGCCAGACCAGCAAATTCTTCCATATAATGCTGAAAGAATGAAATTCGGTACACAAGTCATTCTTAGCAGAAGAAATCGAACCAGGTGTGGAAACCTACTGAGATACACTCCTAGGCCCCCATTGTCCCCCCCTTGTGTCCCCCTACACACCTAGCCTCCGTGAGCGTGATGACCAACAAATTCTTGCTGATCGAGCTAAACACTTGACTTGTTGCAACTAGTCATTCTTAGCAACCACATCGAACCAGCCGTGAAACATCTATGAAATAATCCCCAAAACCCCTCCTCCGCCCAGCACTCCCCATTTCCCCTCCCTGAGGTTCGATTAACAAATTATTGCAGATGGAGCTAAGAGCTTGAATTGTGGCATGCAAGTTGCAACGGGCACTTCACGACACCTTGGGGACAGTAGCTAAATGTAGCCTGATGCCCTTGGGAAGGCTGCATGGGACCAATAGCCTTAGACTAAGGTTCTTGTTAATGTTGTTATAGTTGAGGTTGTGTAAGCTACTGAATATATCTGATATTGTAATATTAATATTCTGTATTAAATCTTGTAAATTAGTTGAAACCGTATCCTTAAGGTTGGTACGGGTTCTGGGATCTGCCAATGTAAATATCGCCACAGGAGGGAGGCACTGATGCTGAAGGCTCTTACGGTGGCGCCGCCAGTAATAAGACTCAGTAACTAAGGTCTGCCATAAAAGGACCTGCTCTGCCAAGAGCTACTCACTCGAGGAGCTGATCCCACTCCAGCAACACCTCTAAGATGCACGCTAGCTTAGCCAACTTACTTGAACAGTCCCCACTGAACCCAGTTCCATCCTAAAGGACATAACCCGCGTGGCAACTGTGAATAAACCTACTGAAACCAACTTCAAACGTCTATTCACCTTACTGGCCTAAGCATTTAGCCGTCGCAAAGTCATTCTTATCAGTACACATCGAACCAGCCATGGAATCCCCACGAAATGCCCTGGTTCTCGTTAACACCTGCATTTTAAGCTATACAAATGGGAAATCGGTTCATTGGTTCACTTATTAAGTGAGAGCAAAATTTTCGCCAACAACAACCACGTTATTGTCGCCGTATTAAAATAGCATTCAAAAGTCCCTAAGCCATCTCCATACCTACGTTTAAATCCATGAAAATCGGTTCATTAGGTCGATATTCTGGTGAAGGCGAAGAGTTCCAACACCAACAGCAACAATAACAAGAAATGGCTATACTGTGGATGCCGAATGTTTTATTGTTGTCGTTAAAATTTGTAATGCAGTGAAATAGATACGACACGACCCCAAATAACGAATTTCGTTGGTCTGTCAATTCTGGGTGAACAATAGGATTTCAGCGTTTGACATTTAACATGGAAGTGCATGCATGGCGAGGCTTACATTGATATGTTTTTTTTTTCTTAGTAGGGCCGCAACTACATTTTTTTGTGGCCCGGGCGAAACAATGATAGTGGGGGGGCCTCCTTCAACCAAAATTACAAAACTTTTTTTTTTCTTTTAGGGATTGACCTTGCATTTTGGTATATCCGTCATTTTTGTAAGGCCAGAAACTGTGATTCTTTGTCTTTTCGGAGGGCCCCTGACGTTTAGCATAGAAGTTCATGCCGAGACTTACATAAGGACTGTCCATGATTAGTTTATATTCTGTATTCACAGGCCAGAAACCTATATGATTTCTGCCCAGAGTTCTAGTACTACACTTAATAATTGTTGCCCACTGCTCAACAATAATAAATGCTCTGCTGCCGTGAATACTGTAGTCACATTAAAATCGCGTTCAAAAGCCCCTGGTCGTTGTTAATACCTACAAAATTTATGCAAAATTATCTACAAAATTAATAGCTATAAAATTTGAAAATCGGGTCATTGGTTCGATCTCTAGGTGAGAGAAAAATTTTGAGCCTATTTGGCTTTCCGCTGCAAGAATATTGTAATCACATTAATACAGCATTAGAAAGGCCCTAGGTTTTGAGTATAGAACTTGAAAATAAGTGCATTGGTTTGATCTCCAGGTGAGGGCAAAGAGGCCCAACAATGATGACAACAACAACAAATGGCCATATTGTGGACGCCGAACAGTTCAATCATTAAAATGTGCAATGCAGTGAAATAGTTACGACACGACCCCAAATACCAATTTTCGTTGGTCTATGTCAATTCTGGGCGAAACTATTGGATTTCAAACTTTGACATCTAACATGGAAGTTCATACTGAGGCTTAGATAAGGACCGCTACCGCAGTCCTTGATTATTGACAACATAAAAGTGCCTATTAGTGACACTGCTTAACGGTTTCTTGTTGAAAAAAAAATGTGTGATATTTTTGTTATTTATGTAATGACTTCTGACTAGTTAGTGGCTACTTACTGACTAGTTTCACGAAAATTAATTCTTTCATGTGATGAATAAAGCTGTAATTTTTCAGATACCTATAGTTTAACCGTAAAACATGTATTTTTTGCTGGTTTGAGAGTTAGGGTAAATTCAACGTTACCTATTAATCTAAATTCTATTTTAAGTATTAAGGGATCATTTCATCAAGTCAGTATAATCGTCGCCTAACTCAATGGCAGAGGCGTCAGCCTACTAAAGGCTTTCAGGTCGAATCCCTTCCAAGCAGCAAAAAAGGGTTAGTGTAAGAGAGGTTGGAGGTATAACTTAAGAGCTAAAAATATATACACTACCTTTGTAAGTGGTGAATGGGTAATAAAAAGGAAATTGCCAGCCCTCAGCCCGGGCGCGTATTTACAAATGTTACTCCTATTCGGCACCATTGACAAATCGCGTCACCTCATTGGCGATCTCAGTCACGTGACTCAGAGCAGACTACAACAAATGCATCAGCCACCGCCGAAGATTTTACCCTACCATAGAGCGAATATAGACGCAATTAGCGGATTGAAATTAAACCTAGCAGCGTATTCATTAAAAGCTATGCACAATTCTGCCAACATACTGCAACTGGTTTCTGTAATGGGCGTGTTTCTAAAGTAGAGGGAAGAGTGAGTTGGATTCCTCTAAGCCACGCCCTCAACGTCACCAAAACCGATCAGTTTAGAAACACCACTGCCTCACTTGTGGTTCTCAACATTAGAAATATTAGCAATAATGGCCGCCACATCTATTTTCAGCAAGAGAAATGTTATTAAGAACATAATACAAATGGTTATTAATCTATGTTTAATTGGAATTTTGTTTCTAAATTTAGACATTTTCCATATCTCACTTCCTACAGTTTAGAAACACGACCATCTCAGCTACTAATGCTTGATGGCAGCCATGTTGGATCAGTAAGTGAGCGAGAAAAAACTTGCCTTACTTTCCTCAGCAACATCTCAGCTCCATGACGTCACGCCTACGTAAAGTGGGAGGAGTTTGGATCAGTCTCTTCGAGTTAAGAAACAGTTTTCCTCACTTCTCTCAGACATCCCTCTAGTTTAGAAACAGCACCAATTAACGTTAAAAATTAAGTCAACAGCGCGGCGGCGCCGCTTCAGATTCGTAACCGCTAGCTACACGCTCTTCTCGCAGGTTATAAGTATGGACAGCCATTTGTTGTTGTTCGAGGAATGTGGCGCAAAGCAACACTCGAGCACAGGAAAGAATAGAAACAAATGTATTTATTACGTTTAAAAATGTAATTTAGCTATTAATTTTTTTTTAATAAATTGACATATTTTAAAATTTATTTAAAAATTCTTCCTTTGCCAAGGAAAAAAGGGACAAATTTCTAATTATGACTCACGTATTTTACTTACCAGAATCATTTTGCATTAACTATTGAATGCAGGTCATTTCAGTTATGAGTAGGCCTTCCTGAAGGCTTATTTATTTTTTTTATTATTTTGGCCTGTAGGTTTTGACGTTGTCCAACGAGGCTTCCCTCTATGCCGTAACGACATAAAATGTTGTAATAAAAATTGTTTACCTATGAAAAACACTTCCTGTGCGGTAAAATTTGAGCCAGGATAATTTGCCTCATCATAATAATAACATTAAAAGCACACAAGAATAGAAAAAAAGCAAATAAAATTAGTAGCAAATATACCATAAATGATGACACAAATATCGTCTCAGTGTCAGGGCTGTAGCTAGCAATGTGGGGATGGAGGAGGGGGGAGGGGAATTAGGGAGAAAGTGCCCCAGAGAAGGGCCCAAGATATTTTTAGTGCACTTTTTTCAAAATGTTTTTTATATAATTTTTTTTATTTAGTACTGTCTGTAACTATGCAAATTCTAAGCACACGCAGTTTCTTAATAATCTTGATGAAGACAAAAATAAAAGCCATTCTGACTTTGTCACTTTTCATTTTTAACAGGTGGATGAGAGTGGCTGTGCTTCTTCTGTTTTTACAGTTTGAATGGGAGGGGGGGGGGGTAAAAAAAAGGTGAGTTGCCGCACCAGAAAACCTTTTAGTTATGGCTCTGCTCAGTGTCCTATTCAGTCTGTGTGTGTGGGTCTCAATTCGCCGCGTGGCCCCCCCCCCCCCCCCGTCTTGCGCCATCAAATTAAATATTTTCTCCTTGGTAGTAGGATAATTTAATAATTTAATTCCTCCTTTGGTAGTAGATATAAAGCAACAAGAATGGAACAAATTGCTAATTTCGTAATTGTTAATAAAATGATTTTTTATTAACAATTAAACTATTAAATATCAATTATTCAGGTATAAGTAGGCCTACTTGTGCCTTTTTTTTTTGGGCCTGTAGGTTTCGGCGGTGGCCCATAAGAGGAGCGTTCTATGCCGTATACATTGCTTTTAATAACAAGAAAATCATTATAACACCTTTTATAACGTAAAATTGTTATAAAAGTTGTTTTCCTGTGAAACACCGATT
>JAHWFP010089231.1:883-41886 GCA_023313725.1 Lithobius niger
CATACATCTCCACTTGAAAAATAGTTACCGTATTTTTGCAAATTTTCGACAACTTTGAATCTTGTACTAATTCCCGCTGTGTTCATCAGGCCTACTAAAAAGTGTTACTTTGGTTTACATCTCGCTATACTTCGTTGTCCCGGGACCCGGCATCTCAGAGTTAGTTGAATAAAATAAAACTCATGGTTACCTGGTGCTTCTAATCTCGCCAATAAACCAACAAATTGTGTGTGTGTGATCTAAAAACGTTTAATCCTTCGGCCAAAAAAAACGCCATCTTATGCAGACTTTGAGAATTTAAGAGTGGGCAAGAAAGCATTGCTAAATGGAACCAAAAATGTGACATTGCAGGGTCGAAATATTCGGATGCACACGGGCAAATTGCACTCCAAAATCACACTTTGCACTCCAGACTTGCAGTTTGCGGCATTTTAAACAGCTTGGAATGAAATTTCCTGTGATACCATTCCTTCCAAAGAAGTTAAACTCCATTTTTGACTACTTATGGTTAAAGTATGTGTATAGATTTTTTTCAGTTGAACAGTGAAGTTTAAGTCAGATTTAAGTAAAGCGCAGGAAAACAGTACATATTATTGAGATGCTGAATGTTAGAATTTTCAATGGCTATAAAATAGGAGACCACAGTGTTGATTTGCAATTCGGTTTTGCACTCCAAAGACTTTTTTTGCACCCCAGTAACAGATTTGGGGTGCAAATTTGCACCCGGATCAAAATTTGGAAATTCGACTCCTGACATTGCAATACCTGACCAATAGCACTCTGTTGTACCTGCCCAGTCTTGCAGGGGGAAAAAATCTTTCGTTCGATGAAGTCAGCTACTATTAAGAATGAACAATATGGTATTTTAAGTATGAAGCCGAATGTGTTTTCAGCACTTAGCATCTCACTAATTCTAATTATCTTAAAATTTACCACTAAAACCAAACCCTGGCACCACTGTAGTTAATTCAGAGTTGTCCTCCTGCCGGTTAGATAGCACTACAACTGCTCTGGCAGGAAATATGAAGTGCGACTATCTCAACCATTTAAGATAACTGCTGGATAAGTAACGAGGTGTTCTCCAAATTGACCGATGCAGGACAAAACTGAACCAAATCCAAATGGCAGCAGTGAGTTCGTCTGTGCACCAGGAAGAACTAACCGAACACCAATCTCATCCCATAAAAACTTCAGTTGAAGACGAACATAAGGTCCTTTAACGCTGCAAAACCAAACTCGGCTGGCTGCATGTAAGCAGGAAGCTCATGACAGCCTAATGCTGGAAATAGAAAAATTCCAAAATACATTCTTAGCCAGTAAGCTGCTTAAACTCCAATGAAAAATAGAAGCCAAGAGTCCCAGGCAGGTGAGCTTGAACAGTATGGCTGGCTCTTGTGCCTCCTCGTTCAGGTAGTTACAGAGGCCAGCTCTGTGATGCCACACCTGTCCCATGGTCGCTGAAACTTGGGGAGGAGCACACCAGAAGATCCATATTGCTTGCGATCAACTTTATTCAAGGCTCAATATTCGCATGGAAAAACATGACGCTGTCAATGCGCATCTGCTTGAATTTTTACGAGCTGAAAGAAACTCTCGGCCAAAGCCAAGACCACCAATTGCAAAATTTGTTGCAATGCATCAACGTGATGAGGTCTTCTTTGCCCCCCCCCCCAAAAAAAAAGTCTCAAACACCCATCATTCCTTATAACAAGAACACTTAAACCAACGACATCAGTTTCTCTGCCAAAAGGCAAATTTTTTTTTCGGTTTTAACGGTTTTAGAAGTGTCTGGACGTGTCTGGACCTACCATGGTTGCACTTTCGTGAAAAACTACGGTATGGATTTTAAAGCAAGGATCTTGCTGATACCATACATATACGTAGTCAGCTGAATTCGCCTAATAATCTTGATTGGCCTGTTACTTACTCCCTTTCCAGGTCCGAGTACTCATAAATTCTTACCAAGCAACCAAGCACATGTAGGTTGGGCTATAAATACTTTAAAGTACTTTAAAGGAGCTCGCCATTGTACATCACGGACTCTTAAAAAGATGCAAGTATCTACCACACCATTACCACTATCACCAGGTTTGTCGTGACAGCATCATACTCGCCTTGGTTAATCTTAAAAGGTTGTACCTCATGTACGGGTCAGAGCCAAATAAATAGCCTTGATATATGTCACGCTAAAGTGAGGAGTGTTAGATTATTAAAACAAAACACTGCAAAACCTAATGCGCTTGTTGCTGGGAAAAGGTGGACAAGGGTCTTTTCAATATGGGTTTATCCAATTTGAAGCAGTGTCTTCTGGTACAATCTGTCTTGGAACTCTACAAATAAGCTGGTCTTCCTATCGCTTCATGAAGAGCTTATCAGTCTCAATGATCGCGAAGTCTTGTAGATCCTGCGATCAACAAGAGTAGTCAATTTTATTGTTCATAGATCAGAAAGCGGACGAGTGTCTTTGTTGCCTGTCGCATAACTTTTTCAAGAAGAGCAATTCTTTTTGTAGGCACAGAAGTTGTACTGGCAAAATTCAGGTGAAAGAAGATTAAATGAGTTGGCATACCCTTTAGGTTAAGCGCCTCAAGAGGTGTCGATCGGACAGAAGATGCTGACAGCAGCCGTAGCACATGAACGACGGTCTCTAGCTGGTTTAGGTCGTCCTGTGGCACCTCACAAAGTTTGGACATTTTACAGGTTTTTGGTCTTCCATTTTATTGAGTGGATTTATGCTGGAGACATATTTACTTTGTTACAGCTCCATGTGACATAAGATGTATCTTAAGGCTTTCCATTCCAAAGTGCATAGCGGAAGGGTTTTTTTTTTTGGTTAATAATCAACAAACCCTGCACTCACTTCAGCCAAGTTAATTAAGAGTTATATGACGAAGGAAAGCAACAGAAACTTTCACTTACTGTTCCACATGATCCAGTGTGACAGCGTTGGGAACAGGCATGTACTCCACACTCCAACCATTTTCCACAAGTGTCTCCACAAGGCGGAATTTCTTCAGTACATGGCAACAGGGCTCGACTTTTCCCACATGGACAACTTCTTTCTCCTGTTCTTGGGCACGGACCACATAGACCAGGATGGCAGACAATTTCGCACAAGTGCTGGCCACAGTCTAACTTGCGCCCACAAACCTAAGGTAATCATGCAACAATTAGAATGACTTACAATACAGCAAATTAGTCGTATTACGGTACTATAAAACCACATTTTATTGAAAGCTCACAGGTCTTTATATAAGATCGTTAAAACGGCAACGTTACAGCCAGGTTTTCATTATAAATAAATGCCATGTTCAACATTTTTTTTGTAATTTTCATAAAAATACCGTAAATCGCCTAATAAACGCCCTGGCTTTGTTAACGCCCACCCCCCAAAAATGCCTTAAGGTCAGAAATCGTATAGTAGCCTTATTAACGCCCCCCCCCCCCATAGTTTTTTTTTTGTCAATTGTGAAATTGACTAAAAACTTCAAACGTTTAAAGAAATGAACGTATTATCCCTTTAAATCTTGGTTGTTCTGCAGCAAAATTAACGAAAAGATTCATAAATTTTACTAAATCAACATTTAATTCAACACGATTCTCGGGCGTAAAAGTCGGCAATATTAGGCTTATGCGATTGATCATTGATGTGCGTAATATGGATTCAGTCTAGTGAAAACGCTATACCTTTTTCTCATTTATTCTCAAATTTAGTTTATTAGATCATCCTCTTTCCAATATCTAATATAATTCAAAGTTAAAACTAATTTTCAACCATCACAAAACCTTCAAAACAGACACGCGATTTACGACTGGAAAACGCCAACCGGAGTAACGTCATAGCGGACGCGGTAGACCAGATGTTTCAAGCGCTTACGCAGTCTTGACGCGTCCACCACTTCGCGTCCACTACTGGGGCACCACTGGTCCAGGCCTACGCGTCTATTTCCGCCGGAACTTCCGTCTTGTACGACAATATATAACTCTATGGTGATAAATGTCAACGCACGCGTTTTCTAGTGGTGAATCACGTTGTCTGTTTTGGAGGTTTGTGTGTTTGAAGGTTAAAAATTAGTTTTAACTTTGAATTATATTAGATATTGGAAGGAGGACGATCTAATAAACTAAATTTGAGAATAAATGGGAAAAAGGTAAAGAGTTTTCACTAGACGGAATCCATATTACGCACATCAATGATTGATCGCGTAGGCCTAATCTTGCCGACTTTTCTGTGATTACAAATGCTCCCATGAATCGTGTTGGATTAAATGTTGATTTCGTTAAATTTATGAATATTTTCGTTAATTTTGCTGCAGAACAACCAAGATTTAAAGAGATAAAACGTTGATTTCGGTAAACTTTTAATAAATTTTCCGATTCACTAAAAAAAAAAAAAGATTGTGTTAATGCTAGATTGAACCCAGAATAACGTGAATAATCAACTTTACCGTGATGGATTTAGGCCTAAACGGCCACCCCAAAAAATATGTTAAGGTCAGAAATCTTGTTTTAGCCTTGTTAACGCCCCCTCCACTTTTTTATCAAATTAAGTTTAGCCGCCCATGGGCGTTTAATAGGCGATTTACGGTATGTCCCAACAGCAGAACCTCATCACGAACAAGTAGAGACCACAACATTTAGTTCGTTAAAATGGAATCACTCACATCAAACAACACTGCAAGAACAAAATGAACACAGGTGATCGTTTCTCTACAAACCTAGCTTGTAAGATGTGATCCCATTGCCTACCTACGGAATTGCCTTCATTTTCTATATCAGGATTCTAGTTTACTACATTGCTAATGCAAATAAATGGAAAAAGCGAAGTCTTTTATTAAATTTTTTTTATGGACAACAATTATTTCAGTAATATTTAATCAAGTAGTCGATTGTTAGCTATTTGTTGCTCTTGAATACCAGCACTCGGCGATCACTGTGACATCTGAACGACATAGTAAGCAGGGAAAAAAGACAATGTCACAATCAGAAGAACTACTATTTCATAAATAGACATAAATCGCTGGAAATAATATTAAGAAAAATTGAAAATAAGCCATCTTTATGCACTTACGTTTCATTGGAGTGGCATGACCCGGATTCGAACCGGCTACCGAGTTCACCCCCAGATCACTTACATAGCGCCTTAATCGCTATGGCCACATCCACCACTGGCATAAAGATAACTCACTGAACCCGTTATTAAGGTCACAACTGTGACCAGCGCTCCATTCGACCGAAGTTCACTCTGCCATAGAAATGGAGAGGGAAGACAAATCATGCACATTTAGTTATCTTTATGCCAGTGGAGGATGTGGCCATAGCGATTCAGGCGCTATGTAAGTGATCTGGGGCGAACTGGGTAGCCGGTTCGAATCCGGGTCATGCCACTCCGACGAAACGTAAGTGCATAAAGGTGGCTTACTGAACTACGTTATTTCTAGTGTATGATTTTCGCTGTTGGCTTATTTTCAATTTTCCTTAATATTATTTCCAGCGAGTTATGCCTATTTATTTCTCCTTTATTGAGCCTTGTTAGTGTATGATTTGTCTTCCCTCTCCATTTCTATGGCCGAGTGAACTTCGGTCGAATGGAGCCCTGGTCACGTTTGTGACCTTAATAACGGGTTCAGTGAGTTATCTTTATGCCAGTGGAGGATGCGGCCATAGCGATTAAGGCGCTATGTAAGTAAGTGATCTGGGGGCGAACTGGGTAGCCGGTTCGAATCCGGGTCATGCCACTCCGACGAAACGTAAGTGCATAAAGGTGGCTTACTGAACTACGTTTTTCTAGTTTATGATTTTCGCTGTTGGCTTATTTTCAATTTTCCTTAAAACTACTATTTCACTTCAATTTCCTTGAATTTTTTTACACAGCTTAAACTATCGAAAATTCAAGAGGAATAGTAGTTCTTCCAACTGTGATATTGTGTTCTTTTACCTGCTTACTATTTGTTGCTTGCAGCCACCATCTTGCTTGAGGGACACCACTTTCTGGTCTGGTTTTGGTGAACCAGATTACGTTTTTAATACTTCACCAGAAGTAGCGGAAGCAACCAGGAGTAAAAAAACTGACGTTGCCGGAAGCGATACAAATTTGTAAACCATTATCTTAATGGAATTATGGCGGGGGGGGGGCTTAAAACGGATTCCATCAGTCAGCTTGCCGGCCTGTTGCAAATTATAAAGGGCAGATTTTAATATACGCGACTGTGTAGTGCAACATAAATAAGTTAAACCTCGTTATAACAATGCTACTTTTGAGGCTCTTCAAGCATAATGCATGCAAAAGTGATTGTTTAATACCAGTATACTTCCAAGGACCCTTGGATAACGTTATAAAGAGGTTTCATTTGAGTCGTTTAACATAATAAAGGTGTCATCAGTGTCTTACTCGGACTTTCAAGAAGCGGGGGCACCATCAGAAAAAAAAGGGCGGGCACTATTTTTCCAACTCAAATCAGTGTTATGATCCCCGAAAAGCCTTGATAGCTTTCCTTCATAATTTAAGCTACGTAAAGGGCGAAAAAAAAGGTGCCGGGGGGAAGGCATGTGTAACACATGATATTTTTACTGTTCTTTATGAAGTTTTGTTATACACGGCTCTAACGGTATGTGCGTAGTTTTTATGAGGTTTAATTACATAATTACATTTGACTTAAATTCCATACCTTGCTGCACTGCCATACTGTACTAGAACATGGACGCTGAGTAGTTTCTGAGCCACACTGACAACGTTGCAAGCTCTGTCTTGGGCAAGCAGCACAGTCACCTACACATTTTACAAGAAACTTGTTGCACAGAAATAAGTCTAAATATCAGCTTTACATGTTTTAATGGCTCCTAATTTTAACTAAAAAAAAAACGTGTACGGAATTACCTGAATGGCACGCTTGCATACATTTATGCTGCTTACAACTAAGCAAACGGTTACATTTTTGCCCACAAGACCAATTTCTGGCACTGCAACGCTTTGACTGAGGGGATGCTGATCCACAGAAACAGGTTACGCTGATAGTTTTAGGACATGGAGGACAAGGACCTAAAAAAGACAATTCAAGAAAGGGTGATTAATTCATTATTTTTCCTTATCTTTTAGGTGTTTTTTACCAGTTTCAAAACCGTGTACTGTAGTTGTTTCAAAACCACAATTTGTTATGATAATTTGTTGGAGTATCATAATTTGTTTCAAAAGCTAGCTTTGTACGTTTTCATAATTGATTGAAACAAATTATCACTGGAAAATTAAGAGCCTTTGTTCGTTCTTGGTAATTAAGCACTCTCACAATGAAACCGTCAATGGTAGTTCATTGGTCCTGAAAAGCCCCCCCCACACACACACACACACATCTTGAGCAGTGTCCAAAGTTGTAAGCCAACACTGATCAACATAGTCAACACTGTTCTCTGACCCGTTACCAGATGGTAGGACCACCCATTTTGCCATCAAGATTCAAACTGTGTGGACGCCCTTGGATGTCATTATAAATGGCTCAGGGAATAACACATGCTATTTTTTCTGTGTTTTCTTATTTATGATGTAAACGGTTTAACGATACACGTTACATTGACATTGACATTAAATTCCATACCTTGCTGCGTTAAGCAGTGTGTATATTAGCTTTCGGCCTGACTAATTAGAAATTCCCAATCAGATATCAGTTAAATGTCTGCCTTGAAGTCTCTTAATTGCTTTATCATCCAACTGTCACGACAAGCAAGCTTCTGGAGTTGCAGTTGGGAAGCAACAATACAAAATAACAAGCTTACTGCAGGCATAACCAGACATAATTTCCCTCAACTAAGCGATGTTACATCATGCAGCATACTGGTCTCTGGTCAGTTATGCTCCTGCATACCACAGAGTCAGTGCCCCTTACATTGCCACAGCACGCAAAAGTCTGTAAGATAACAATGGCTTCAGTAGATAAGAACTCAAAAACAAAATTACCTGGATGACATAACATTAGGCAGACATGACCACACTCAGGTTTCAAAGATTTGCTGCAGCGCTGACCACACGTGTGCGGAACAAGCCATGGATCATCTCTTGGGTTTACTTCTTTCCCACAAAAACACAAATACTTTGTAGGCTTTTGGCTCTGGGCGTATTCATGTCTGCACTTGGGACTAAACAATCAAAATAAAAGATTACATGAAAGAAATGACCATAATGACTTTTCAATTTTTCATTCAGTTTAATTTAATGCATTTAATTTAATTTTTGATACAGTCGAAAGATCGGCAACCACCATTTACAGTGACTTATTGTCATGGTTCATTGCTACAACCGTGTTAACGTTCGTTTTTGAATTTGTGCTTCGTTGCATACTGTTCTAATGAAGGTGAACGGCCAAAATTCTTCACCGAAAATTTAAGAGGAAACTTTTGGTGGTTCTTGTTGAACTGGTTGAATTTTCCCATTGGTGGTAGCGTGTTATTCTTCTTCTTAATGATTTTGATACACCATGAAGGGGCTCCACAATCTTTCCACATAGCACTTTTTCGGTTTAGTTGCGTGAAAGACACCAGTCTGTCAAGGCTATACACAAAAGATTCAAGTAAATGTATGGCTGGTCACTTTGCAGTCATTCGAGTGTGATTAATGGTTTGCCTTTTTTCGGTTAGCTCTTCTAGAAGCAAGCATTTGGACTTGATTTTGTCTAGAAGCTTCCAGTCTTGATTTGTTGACGTTTATCGAAAATAGCTTTTAATTTTAAAGATGGCAAAGTATGCAGGACCTTGGACTAAGTTTTCAAAGTGGTGTCGAGTGGGTATAACGAGTGGCGAGACAGCAATGCCTCCCAGTAAATAGTAGAGCCCGTCAGCGTTTTTAAACATTGCTAATCCCCATGTTATATTGTGGGTAATAGACATATTCGCGGACCCCTTTGCTCTCCTTATGTCTCAATAGATTTATTTAATACTTACTTGTTTATATAAAAGTTCACACTAGTGAAAATGGTGCCGCTGCAGTTATTCGTTAACCACAGTTCTGTGAAAATGGAGTTGTCAACCAACATATTTACAACAAAGTTAACAGGAGAAACGGCAAACGAAAATGTGACTTAGTTAAAATACAACTGCTTCACCACGTATACAAAACCGAGGATCAATCAAACCAAAGAGACAGCAGTTTGAAACCAAAGGGTTAATGAAATGAATCAATACTAACTAGAAAAACTAAAGGAGCGGTAACAAATATACAAGATTCCTATATCATATTAACAAAAATTCAAGTAGGCTTCTTGATGCAGGTTACAGCAGCCCACTTTCATTGTTATCAAGCACCGGTGTGAACCTTACTATACCCATTAATTTTTGGGCAGAAAACATTACACATAGCAGAAAGGCAGGCAAACCAAATTTAAATACCAGTTTTCTTACTAACTCACCAAAACCACGTTATGGAACTCTTACGAACATTTTCTTCATCTTGCATGGCCTGCTCTTGGGAGAAAACGCTATCTTTGGCCCATTTTTGAATGCATGGCAGATGGAAAGTTCCATAACAAAAGTCACAACTCCAAACCTAAAATGAAACAATTGAAATGTTACACTTGGAAGCTCTTGAAGAAGAAACAAATAACTTGTCAGATCTGAAAGATTTGAAATGGAAATATGTGTTGTTAAGTCCTGTGAAGAGATGGTAAGTTTTTGCAGTTGGCGAGTTCATAGAAGAAAGGACAAATCAGAATATCTAAAAGAAACCACCAATGGTGATGCGAACGTGTGCTCCAGATATAGTATACTCTGCTACTGAAGATAACACCGGTAGATAGTTTCTTCAATTTGATCTGATCACTGGACAGGAAGTCACATGCTATGATCAGTCGAATCATGAAGATTGAAAATAGTGGCAGCCCTCAGCTTCAGAAATGAAACCTAAACGAAAGCCGACTCCCAGCGTGATCTCCGTTAATGGTGCAGGACAACCCTTCCGAATGTCAATCCAGTAGCAGTCGCCACTTCGCCAGTAGACCTTACAAAGCACTCGCCATTTCACAATTTTTACTCGCCACATATCAAATACGTCTTGTATGATGAAAGGTTTCTCTAACTTATGCATTAACAAAATTGTGCAATTTTCTTAAACTCCAGTATTAATGCAGAAAATCCAGTTATATAGCCCTTATAAATCTGAGCATAACGCCACAAACCGTTCGTCTCTAACTTATGCGGTTCCGGAGATACCCCTTTTTTAGTGGCATGCTCTGTAGCTAGTCGCCGATTTGGCGAGTAAGGCTAAATTCCAAGTTGCCAACTGTTGATTTCCACTCGCCAAATGGCGAGTGGCGATCGACATTGGGAAGGGTTGGTGCAGGAGGAATAATATGCCCTCAGTTCATAAATGAAACCTAAACTATAGCTTACTCCATTTGTGATCTTCGTTCCTGATGAACAGTAAACGACAGCAGACTCCATTTGTATTTCCCGTTCGTTTAGTTAATATTAATAACATCTTTTTTTTTACAGTAGCCATCCATTTCAAACAAAAAATATTTAGCAGCTTGTTCGTTGCAAGACTAACACTAACAGTATAGTCTGTGCTACCAAGGCGGTTCAGAATTTTATTAAGGGGGATGTTGCACCATAATTTTGCGCCAAAAACACATTCCTTCCCTAATTTCTACCACACCGTACCAGGCCACTCCCATTTATGAAAAACGGCTGTGCAGTCTATGCTGCACTCTTTCCTTCCCTGGACTGAATCATGTCACAGGGAGTTTGGATGTTAATTTAAAAACACAATTAGGGAGGAGGTGGCTGCACCACTGGTACCATGTTGCATTTGTCCCTTTGTGCCACCTCCTTTGTTAGCTTACGCGTGATAATGTTCACCTAATGTCTTGACAAATTTTTTTTTAGTTACCAGAAAAACACAAATATTTTGGGGATGGGAACACGGTTGAAGAAAAGGAAGTCGCTTCTAACACCCAGTCCATGAAATAGGTTTAAACAGAAATTTTTGACACTGAAGCTTATTCTAATTCAAGATGGGGGACAACTAAGAACATAGCAATGTTTGTTTGGTTCAGGATACGTGTTAAGTGACGCAACTGTATGCCCCATGTTTCTCGTATCCAATGCGTAAGCATCACCGTGATCTTAGTTGTCACCATCTTGCTAAAGCAGAAGCGTCGCAGCTTTAGAGAAAATTTCTATTCAGCATGAAGCAACCCAGTGAGATTCGATGCACACGCTTTTAGGGGTACACGACATTAAAATAAATTTAATAGATATCACAAGGAGTGAGGGTTGAAGACTGAATTAATTTCAGTTACACCAATTAAATTTCTTACAATTGATGCAAATGAGACAAACTACACACAAATGATGTTAAAAATTCTCCTACCGAGTCAGTTTTCCTTATTGTTGCAATGCACACCAAGCAAACAGACGCTCCTGCTTTAAATGCATTCTTCAGGTACTCATGAGTACGACCCAGATCATGCGGCGTCTGATTACTACCACTGTTAGCATCACCTATCAATGCAGGGAAAGAAATGTTATGTCAGTTGAACTGAAATTTTAAATCTTGCACCACCTGAAAATAAACTAAAATGCTAACTTAAGTTGTGTGGTGTTTGAGACGAAAACTGGTATAAAAAAAAGCAGTAGCAATTTGGTTATCAAAACTAATTGGGACGGACTGGGAGAATCCAGATCATGTACGTGAATGTTGTAAAAACCGGCAAGCGATGTGTACTTTAGTGTTAAAACGACTTTAACAGAAAAGGAAATAGCCTAGGCCAGGCAACGAAGACAAAAAAAAAACAGGTAATATCCAGCAAAAATTAGGAATAAGCTGACATTTTTGGCACCGAGCTTGCAATAGTCTTCCTACATACTAAACGTACTAAAAGTCCTGATCGATTGGAGGTGAGCGTTGGCCGCCATATGGGAAAATGGCGGCCAAAAAAAAGATTTTTGGCTGCAACTCCTTTTAACTGTCAACAAATCAAGAGCATAATGTGAAGCAAAAACGTTCCGCACACAATAGGTAAGCAATCATTGAACCCCAAAATCATGTTTCAAGTTTAATCCCCTTAATTTGCACAAGTGCTACACTGTTCAATTGGTTGTTATAGTGACCTTCGGTTTCAAAGTGCTCTTCCCGGCTTTCTGATAACCAGAAATGGATATGCTTAGGCTTTTCTAAAAGGTGAGGATCTACTCATTCCGTCAATCCTAACCGAAATTGTTTAGCTCAGGTAGGGACCGTCCAACGTCCCTTTAAAAGTGAAGAGGTAACGGGACAGCAGCAAAAGCGTATGGACAGTTTCGTTTTCAATGTACAGCAAAACCTCTTTAATACGAACTTTAAGGGGACTGATAAAAATGTTCTTATTAACCATAGTTCTTATTACACGGACGAGAGAAATTGGACTGCAACTTTTTAAAAACGTAGCCAACCGGTATACGGTATTTCTTTTCATTAGTCCTTGACCTTCGTGTTTGCGCAAACGAATAAAACTCTTATCACTTCCCAAGATGGAGTAAACTAGCGATTGATGTTTTGCGTTAAACGAAACGAAATTCAAGGGGGAGGAAAAAGAAACCGTTACGAACAGCATATTCGTAAAAATAAGCTACAATTGTAAATATTTGTTCGTCTTATCCGTATTTTCGTATTAACAGTTCTTTATAGCCGTATATATTTAGTGCTGACTGAGTAGCTGACCAAAAAGTTCTTGAAAAAGTTCTTATTAAGCGAGAATTCTTGTTATCAGAGTTCTTATTAACGAGGTTATACTGTAGTCTTGCGAGCTTTCCAATAGCCCGAAATGGACATGCTTGGGATATTCTGAAAGGTGAGGATTTCTTCTTTCCATCAATCCTAACCGAAATTATTTAGCTTAGATAGGAACCGTTCTACGCCCGTTTAAAGGTGTAGCAGCTAGTTTCAATTTCAAAGTGCCATTGTAATGCTCATATTTATTTGTATTTCAGAAAAACAATTTTCGGTTAGGATTGATGGAAAGAATAGATCCCCACCTTTCAGAATATCCTAAGCATGTCCATTTTGGGCTATTAGAGGCCTCGCAAGACCACTTTGAATTTGAAAATCTTAGCCAGAAATTTCCCTGGGCTTCATCGTCAGTGACCACTTTTTCGATTGGGCCATCCGTTCCGGAGTTACGCGTCCCTGAATGATCATTTTGATTGTTTTACATTGTTTTAGCCATTGTAATTAGGGAACAATGCCACTTAGCAAAATCCAGATCCATTCTTCGTGCAAGTGTTATATCTTTGCTAAAAAGTTGATTTGTTAAGGTCAAAATGAAAGAATCCGTGTTTCAGCTAAACGCATATAGATTTAAACCAAACTAAAATACGTTGTTAATTTTTGGCCTCGAAATTGGCAGCTAGAAACGATAGAATGGCATATTTATTTTGTAAATGTAGGCTTTCAGAGCCGAGTTGAATTGTTTCAAAGTGGCCAGCAACAATCGACTGCATGCATAACCCTTGTTGCGCGACACCATTGACGTAAAAAAGGTACACGGATTACCAACAAAAACGTCAAGAGTGCCGTAAAAAAAGGGGTCATATGATTGAAGTTACAGTTGTTAAAAGGTACACAGATAAGAATTGATGATTTTTAATTGAATAATCAATGAACAGTTGAGAAAATTGCATCTGTTTAAGTGCTGTAGTGCTTTACCAATCATATATTTAAAACGTAAAGCACAACAGCACTTAAACAGATGCAATTTTCTCAACTGTACATTGATTATTCAATTAAAAAGCATCAATTTTTCATCTGTGTACCTTTTAACAAGTGTAACTTCAATCATATGACCCCTTTTTTTTATGGCACATTTGACATTTTTGTTTGCAGCCTAATATATGATTTAAAGTACTAAATTTTGTTTCAAATGTTTTCGGTTTTATTTTGCAGTTCTGACCCTTAAGGTAATCTCACACTTACTAGTATATGATGTCACAAGTGCATTCAAAATGTCATCCTGATTTTCATGTTCTTCTTCAGAAGACGACTCGTAATCTTGATCAGTTTGTCCTACGAAGCGCTGCACCGATTGCTGCATCTGGGCACAGGCTTCTTCAAACTTTTTTGAAGCCTGCGAGTTGGCCGCAACAAAGTTTCCTGCAGAATTGTCATCACATTTTTCTTGTTCTGCAGAATGGTTTGCTTCACTTGAAGCATCAGCTTTGCTGGCATTTTCTTTTCCACTTCTTCGCTTCCCACTCCGCTTCTTTTTCGATTCCATTTCTTTGGTTTTCTAATTAACATCAATAAGGTGCAGCATTAAGTTCAAAGGTCTTTGTCTAATTCTCAAGCATGAGAGCAATCAAATAAAAAAATAAAACTCTACGTTTTACAAAAATGTAGGCTACAAATATCGCAAAGCAACGACAACAGGTCTATTACGAAGCTTTACCATAAATGTGCACTCTTTTTGCCAGAATATGCCAGAAAACCAGAACTAGGTTCGTCAGAAATTTCACGGAACTGTGGCAATTCGCTGAAATATGACATGCCTACATAGTGAAGGGCTGTAGAAATTTGAAAAATCTGTACGGAATTTTGTCCAGTATGAAATTTATGCACATTGTTGTGCTATATTTCTTTTTGAGACATATAGCGACAAAGTTAAAATTTGGATCTAAACAACGAATAAGTTACAGTCAATAGAACCAAAACAGTCAATTTCACATGATAAACTTGCGAATTTTCGGTGATTTACACTAATCACCATGTTCAGGTCAGAGCTAATTCAAATCTTCTTGGTTGACAAGTGCATATTTGAGTCGTAGTGCTACCTGAAGAAGGGGATTAGTGTAAATCACCGAAAATTTGCACTTTTATCATGTAAAACTAACTGTTTTGGTTGTGCGTTGACTGTGACCTAAGTGTTATTCGTCGAATCGAAATTCTTACATGGTCATAGTTTGCCACTTAGCAACAAGTCTAGGGAAAAAAGAGCAAGGTTGCAGATTACTGAAATCAAAAAGAGCTCTGTCATACTAAATTAACAATCACAGTTAATATTTTCCTATTTGTAGGCTAGGCTTTCACTTGCCCAAGCTTACAACCAAGATAGCTTTTCGCTGCATTATAACAACGATATCGGCCCTTGATCAGAACAACTGGAAGGTCACTGCAGACAAATGTTACCCAATTCCCAGTTTCGTCAATTTTGACCGATTTTGACATTCAAATACATCATCTTGAAGAGACCTTATCATTGGTGAAACAGCCAAAACAATTAAAGCACTGGGACCAAGACCCGAGGGTACTTTGGTTTCTTTAACCACAGTATTACCATAGAGAAACAATTATTGTACAGCCCATGTAAAGCTGAGCACAATGCCGCAAATGGTTACAGACATGTGGCTATCTGAGGTAGTTGCTACTGCTAGGTGCCGTTGGCAAGTAGGGCAAATTCAAGTCGCCAACTGTTGTTTCATTCACCAAATGCTAAATGGCAAACAACAATGGATACGGTTGTTTGCTAGCTATTGTCTTCAATTTGACAAAGTTTAACTCTCTTCCCCTAATTCTCACCAAGACCCACCACTTTTGACTGGCGACGTTCTCGCCTCTTCAATGGTCACATTACAGGTCGTTTGGGCACCAATTCCACAGAAGACCACGATGACCAACCAAGAGTTGTTCTTTGGCCCACACTAGATTTTTGTTGGGAAGTAGCAGGAGCCGATGAAACGAGCCTATTCTGTGGGCGAGGGCCTCGGTCCTCATTTTTTCCTGGAAGTAGCTATTATAGCCTACCTGTAGCAGAAGTACCATAGAAATACAGGGTGGTCCACAAAAAACTGACGACCAAATTTTTCTAGTTAGCATCCCTCATAACCAGGAGAGCGCAGAAATCAAATCTAAAAAAACAGGAAGATTTCTGTCCTCTCCTGTTTCTGAGAGGTGCTAACTACAAAAGTTGGACTTAAAAAAAATATTGGGTCGTCAGTTTTTTGTGGACCACCCTGTATAAGGTATTCCAGCCTGCAGTGGTCTCCCAAACGCCTAAAGATAGGACACAACCTTCGTATTGGGGCAGTTTTTGTCGGAAATAAAGGGAAATTGTAGAATTGGCATGTTGAACACCGGCAATCGGCGATTACAGTGGCTATTAATGATCGACATTATGGCGAATTTTTCTTGTTAGAAAACAGAGAAAAATTAATTTACACTTTTAACCACCACACAAGATTTAACAAGCATTAAATCCCTTGAATTTTCGAAGATATCCGATCAGTGGTCGAGTAGCAAGACAGTCACCATTTTTCGTATTTCAAAACCACAGCATGTGACTGCTAAGCCTTTTCTAGTTTTTTAAAGTGTCTTCTGAGGATGAAGATCTGATATCTTCGAAAATTCAAGGGATTTAATGCTTGTTAAATCTTGTGTGGTGGTTAAAAGTGTAAATTAGTTTTTCTCTGTTTTCTAACAAGAAAAATTCGCCAAAATGAGAATTGGCATCCTTTTCAGAACGTTGGAAAAGCCATCTCATTACGAAGAGGGATAATTTTCCTAGGAAATACCTAGGATCTTTTACATGCCACAATCGACATGAGCATGATGCATTTCCAGGGCCCTTTCACCGTCCGAATGTACAGGGCCAAAGCTAGGATTAAACATGGGGCCTTTGCTTAGGATACAGCCGTGCAACCCATTTAGCTACCCTAGCGCTTCCTCCCCCCCCCCCCCCTCCCGTCGTACGAGGTGGTGGTCGTGTATGGAACAGTCTCATTTTAACACAGGCTTAATCTTTTAGGAAGTGACTGCTTGAACCGGGGGTACGCGTAGCGCCACCGAGTCGCAGTTGCTATATCGACCGGGTATGAATCTAACAGCCAATGAAATCGCGTCGTTCACGTCTGTGGGCGTCACCTTCAGATTCGCGCTAATTTTGTCCGATTGTCGACGCCATTGCGATTGTTGTGGATCGTTGCTATAGCACATTTTAGTTGTAATTTTGCTTGCATGGTATTTTTAAGCTAGACCTGACTTTAATGTGTCAAAATAGACCGTAGCGCTGATTTAGTTAACGATTTTTAGTATATTCTAATAGGTTGGTCTGTAGTAGTTGCATTTTATCTGTAAGCCTAGTTAATGCTTGGTTTGTGTTGCCCCTCCGCTAGGATTGTAGAATGTATTGGTGACCAAAACAAGCAGTCGGAAAACTTATATTTGGAAACCTAATGACGGGGAGACTGGAGAGTTCAACTTGGGGGTCGTAGATTTGGGATGAAGCTG
Source organism: Lithobius niger (assembly GCA_023313725.1). Taxonomy (NCBI): domain Eukaryota; kingdom Metazoa; phylum Arthropoda; class Chilopoda; order Lithobiomorpha; family Lithobiidae; genus Lithobius; species Lithobius niger. The sequence continues at coordinate 18,123 of JAHWFP010089231.1, forward strand.
TCCGGGAAAGGGGGAAGAGACTCGGTACAGGTTGATTTAAAACTTGCATTTTTGCTATTTCGACCCCCTGTACACAGTAGCATTTGAAAACCCACGGTCGAAATAGCGCCTGCATATAGCAGCCACTATACTGACCCCCCCCCCTCGTATTTGTATTTTCTTTCCAAACTACAGGTCGACCTTGAATTCCCTGCATTTTTGCTATTTCGACCCCCTGTACACAGTAGTATATTTGAAAATACCCGGTCGAAATAGCGAACGTGACCCAGCCATTACGTGCTCTCTGATTGGCTGTCGCGTCCAAGACTGCCTCTCTGTAGGGATTGACAGAATAGCCGGTCGAAATAACAGTTCGCGTGGGTAATGCTACGCCGACAGGGGGTCGAAGTAACAACCGCCAATCTTTTAACATCACAAAACGCAAAACCGAAACCAAACATACACAACGGAATACCCTTGTACAATAACTTAAATAAGAGTACGGGTTTTAAAATTAATTCGTGCACTAGGCAGGGTACTATACGTTACAATTACTATGCCCGTTATACTGATCTTACTTACCAATCAATCATGCCTTATTGTCATAGTCATACGATTTTCCACGTTCCGCGATCTGCACATGGCTTACGTGGCTAAAGCCCAAATTGTCTGCCAATCTAGGGATGCCAGGCGGGAAAAAAAAAGACTTAATTATTCACGCAATCCACAAACTACACAGTACACACGCTTTCTCCAGCAACAACTACCTTGTTACACAATTGCTAATAGCTTTGGAAACAACATCAAAACTTCAAAAAACATCTCGACCACTTTCACATCACGTCCACTAAGTCAAACAACGAACAGCGACCTCTCGCCGCCAACATATCTGAAACCGAACTCCCAATCTTTTGAACGTTGCAGCTTATTCAGCAATTCCGATATTTGTGTTACCTGCAGCAAATATCATTTAGTGTTATAAGGTTCCATGATATTAGCTGGCGCTTATAGCGCAAAAAAGAGTAAAACTTATGTTACGTTATTTTTCTATGGATCTTTACTAGCAGTTCACGACCATCTAAACACAAAATCAACTTTTGGCAACATGCAGTCTTGTGCTTATCCAGATCCTTCAAACAGTTGGTCATAACTGTACACGGCAATAAAGACGACTAAAATAACGACAGAATGGGTTTGCTAGGTGCTGCCATCTCAACACCAAACAGTGAAGTTCCAAACTAACGGATGAGGTTTCCAAAGCCTGTCAACTGATGGTACAACTTAGCTGAACCTGTCGCGCCGCTATTTGTGTCTCCTTGCGGGTGCCTTTATCTTTAATTGAATTGAAGATATCTTTAAAAGAACTAAAAATATAATTAATTGAATTAACGATATCTGTAATTCTATGATAAAAGAAGGCATGGCTTGGCATAAGCCTCGATATTGTGGAAGGCAAAGCTGTTACGGTTTTTATTCTCGGAGGCTTTGTGTAGTGGCTGTAAAGCATACTCTCTCACTTCCGGGTTCGAGTTGTTGAATAACCGGAAATAGCCGGAGGTCAAAATGACGTAATACATTAAACGCATGGCGAGGCGTGATGTTCAGCGGACCCAACAACTCGCATCATAATCACTTTATACTCAGGTGACAGATAAGATAACAGCTGGAACTTTTACCGAAGTAAGTTTTTTTTGTATAATTATTATTTTATTCTAAATAGACGCAAGAGACACGACATGAGTCACGACTTGGATCGATGGTAGATGCATCGATGTTTTGATGCTAAGTTGCAAACTATTATATAAATCTGACGAATTTCGTCCAAGCTGTAAGAACAAATAGTGGGTTTCCGTGATTTGTGACAGTTTGCCGTCGGTCGTGTGTGGTCTCCATAAAGTCTTGGTTCCGTATCGTCTAGCTTGTAGGACAACCTAGAGCAAAGGGAAATCGGTAAATGGGCCGGGAAGTACGATAGAATAGAAGAATGCTCCGGCTCGCTCAGTCCACGTCGCCTAGGGTCCAGTTTTGATTTTTTTAAATTATTATTAAAGAAACACTGTAGTTGCATTTTGTAGCTATTTATACGTGATTTATGGCAACAGATGTTGGGAGAGGGATAACTATAACTTTCCATAAAATGCATTGTATAAAGAATAACAATTGTCCACAATAACAATGATCTACAAAATAACAATGGCAAGTAGCTATGACAAAAAAAAAATAGCCAGAGAAATACCACACTACATTCTTATTCAGTTCGTTACCCATATCCAGTCCCAGTTCATTAAATACCTGGGTACGATTGGGGGGAAGCCACTTTAAGCGCTCGTTAATTCCAAATTTCTATTTACTACATGCCGAACAAATATGGCATGCACGATGCGTAGATTTTCTAATTTAGCAGAAAATGCCATTGCATAGGCCTGACACTTGTAAATCTATGTGTAACGCTTCGAACTGTTCGTCTCTACGGCTCACAGTTTTATTTAATAATAACCATTTCAGCGATATCGTTAATTGATTTAGACCTATCTCTAAGGAAATAGTGACCAATTACCTATAGTGGCCATTGTTTGAATGTTGGCACCATCTTTCGCGCGATAAGATATTTCAGGTGGCCTTGGTGCTTAATAGTACAAGGCCAGCTGAGATTGAAGCGGTGTTCCTCGATGCACTAAAAGGCCAATCAGCTTGGAGCTTTTCCGGTGAAAGAAATGCCGAAGGCTACTCATAATGGGGCATAATGAATTTGAAAGAATAAAAACTGCACTACGGATGTGGGAAACCTATTCTATTTGACAATTCGGTTAATAAATTGATTAGGAACAAGCAAAACGAACTTTTAATATCTAAGTAACGAAAATTGCACCTTTTACTCTTTCCGAATCCATTCATGTCTTTGGTCCTTAGTGTGGAACAAACATACTTACAGATAGAACAAAATACCAAATCGTCCAGTGTTAAACCAGGGTCTCGTTCGCTTCGCACGCTCGATCGCTGATGTCATGGAGTGCGTCCCAATTCTGGAACTGACTAGCCTACTCCCAGTTCTCTTACAACTTTGTCCACTTTTCCATTAAGTTGCCATGGTCAGTGAACCATTTGCTTTTTATGACAAACTAGAGGAATCCCGTGCTATGCATGGGACCGGCCATGAATTAAGTTTACGGACACACTTTTCTCGACACATTTTCCCGGTACCCTTCCCGACATTTTTCAGATTGAACCTGTCCGCCGACCCTTCGTGCCCGGTCTTGATCGACCACTCCCACCTAGCTGCTCTTTCACGGGGCCAGTAGAATGGGAGAGTCCAGTTGCAATGCGGGCGTGTGGAGGGGGGAAGTGATTGTACGGCCTTTTACTGTTTTTTCTTATCAGCTTTGTTGGCATCCAGCATTATTATGTAGATGGGTCCTCCGTATGTTTGTCCTTGTATGGCTCCGTCTTGTGTGCGTAACCCCATTAATAGCCAGTGGTGGTTTTGCTTCTGGGCAGTGACAGTACTTGGTGTGGGCCTTGATCCCCCCAAATATTTCACACTCCACCCCCGCTGCCCCCCCCCCCCCATCCCGACCCCGACACTCAGGTCACCATCAGAAAAAAAAACTGCAGGCTAAACTTGACAGCAAATGAATAAACTGAGTTTCTTTTATTTAAATTTTTTTTTTTTTTGGTAGCAACTTTGCAATAATAGTGCCTAATATGGCTGCCTTGGAAAAAAGTCCCTGGCCCACTCTGTTTCCAGAAGTGCCCTCTACCGGCCCCCAAACAATTCAGTACTGACGCAGTCACTGCTTCTGGGTGGGTATTTATATGAGGATTGTCGACTGGCTTGCTTTGGCCTCTAAAAAATAGCAGGCCCGGCTGGCCCGGTGTTAGTGGGTCACTCCCAATTACCTTACCACCTCATGTGTGATATAATAATAATATTACCCTGACTGGTATGTCTGGCAAGGCCTTTTAAGGGTTCTATTTTAAGTTGCCCGTTGGATGATCTTCCTCAGGCAGCTAAGCTGAGTTCTGCTACAGCATGACCACAATTGCAGATTTGTGTTTCACTCAAACATCAACTTCAGTAATCATTTAGAAATTTAGACTAGCTGGCTAGCCATTAACCACACAACCATTTCAGATGTCTTATGGTATTGCTGTGCCCAACAGAAAAATAATTCTTATTCAGCAGAAAACGAATTGAGGTATTTTAATGTGGATTAATAAAATCACCTTGAAAACTTAACTCAATGCATTACTTTTTTAATAATTAAAAAAAAAGTAATGCATTGATTTAAGTTTTCAAGGCGCAACAATGTTTTGGACAGCACCAAGCCTAGGTCACTTGTTGCACATTTTCCCCACATTTTTTTATTTAATAAATTTTTTTATCGACTTTTGATATTCCAATATATCATTTTAATCGTTTCGAACGACCATTCTGTTGTAGGAAAAGCTAAAGCAGTAGGTTAATTCATTGTGAAATTATTTCGTGGAAACCAGTTAAACACATGGGAACCACACTATTATAATAGACATATTCACACACTTGGTTGGTGTTGCATGTAATGGCCCGAAAATTTTGCTAAGGTGCCTGGGTTTCCAAGCCTCGTTAAACAGAGAAAACATGAAATACAGAAAGAAACAAGCATGTGGTCAAGGCCGTAGCTAGGAGTAAATCCCCCTCCTCCTCGGCAAAACGGTTTTGAGAAATTCAGAATACCACAAACAACAAAAATTCATTACATGTACTCCTACATACTTCTATCAATTTTTCTTGTAAGTTGTAAAAATGGATTCACGAGTTAACTAAAAGCGATAGTGCTGTTTGTTATTATCCCCGCCCCCAAGATTCTCCCCCCCCCCCAACTGCAGGTCTGCTGATGGTGTAGGAAACCATACTGCCATAACTTTTGCTTAATCGATCTCTAACCATGAACTATTCCTATTTACCCAACTGGACACCTCGCCTCTTGATATGAAGCAACTGCAAAGTTCCCATTTTGTTTACTTAAGAACTTTTTAGTTACAGAAGTAGAGAAGATAAACTGCATACCAAAGTGATCCCAGGTGTATATGTTGTGCGCAGAATTTGTACTGTTAGGAGCACAAGATTGAAAATTGTTGTCAAAAACCTGGTGGCATTGGAGTTTTAAATTAGGCTATTGCACCTTTAAATTTCTATCAACCCCTAAGCTTCCTATCCCCATGTTATGCAATCTTCACAAGACATTTAATCTTTCAAAAAAATTTTAGTAAATTTGCCCCTTCCGTTTGTATGTTGACTCTGTCAGCAAGCAGACAGTAAGTCATTGAAAATCAAGCAAGAAGAAAAACAGTTCACTGTTGGGGCCACAAGCTTTGTGAGGGTTTCCTGGGGAGCGTAGGGAGGGGGCGTTGGACGAACGTCTAACTGGAAAATCGTCTAATGGGATAATTGTCTAAAATTTGCCTAAATAAAAAATTTGGAAAACCATCTAAATGGAATATCGTATAATGGATAATTGTATAATGGATAAACGTCTAACTGGATTAACGTCTAACTGTGGTTTCTGATGTTATATGTATAGCCGCAGCGAACGCGGTAGCGCGAGTGAGGCAGGGATATTAGACGATTTTCCATTATACGAATTTCCAGTTAGACGCTTTTCCGTTATACGAATTTCCTGTTAGATGATATTCCCTTATACTGTTTTCCGTTATATGTTCTTCCAATTATGCGATTTTCCAGTTAGACTATTATCCCTCGCCCCGTAGGGAGCATAGGTAGCGGGGAACGTGAAATAAAGACTGGCTTAAGGAGACAAGCTTAAAAAATAAAAATACCCCATTAAACGTAAAAATGTTTGCACCTAAGAGGGCAATATGACAAATAAAGTGCAGCAAATATTTTTGGTGTACAAAGAATAAAATTTTGTGTTTTTACGCCACGGTTCTCAATAAAGGTTAATCTAAGAAGTCATGGTCGGCCGGCCTGAAGTGGTAGGGCTGGTGGTACTTAATTGAAATTGTTGAACCTTGATCCAGGTTATCTTGATTCTTGCTGATATAAGAAATTGGAAGGTGCATGTGTGCATTTTTTTTTTGTTGGCTTTAGACAGTGTCTTAAATAAGCCATTGCAGTGTAGAATAATTTATGTTTGGTTTTTCTGTGCAGGCTCATAGAATACCACAAGAATGAAGCTCTGTATTTTAGAAACGAATGATCAAGTGAGCGAATGGGCAGCCAAATACATAAGAAGGCGTATCTTGGACTTTCAGCCAGGACCAGACAGATATTTTACGCTTGGCCTTCCTACAGGTGAGCTTTAAGAGAAAAAAAATGTTTTCTTCTTAAAAACATTTGTATAGTTGCCATTGCCACATTATATTGTTTTAATGCTTGTCTATCATGTTTTAGGTAGTACTCCATTAGGCACATATAAGAAACTGATTGAATTTTATAAGGCAGGAAAGATTTCTTTTAAATATGTGAAAACCTTCAACATGGACGAATATGTTGGTAAGATAAATTTTATTTTTTAGCATAGTTGGGTAAATGTTACCGTTGGCGTTCACAGATAAAATATCAGTAGGAAAACGACGATCACTATTCACCCGTTTTTCAAAATCTTCAGATATATTCAGTCAAATATCTTACACAGATACCTGCAACCCTATATCGTGCGAATTTCGAATAACATATACAAAAAACATCTGTCTAAGTCGGGCACATTAATGTATTGTGTGCGGACAATACATTAATCCTTTAACAACCACTTTTTTCACATTCCTACTGTTTCATTTTTTTTTTAACTCCCATATGTAACTTTGTCAGTCGTGGGATTCGAACCGGTATTCAGTTGGTTTGGAGACGACGATGCTAACCACTGGGCTGTGCTTGCCCGCTATGCTCGGGGTCCCCGGGGACCCGTCACATAGCTTGGCTGCGCATTTAGACTCTTTTCACCGACTACGCCGTATTGGCTATCCGGTTGGCAAAGGGTTAATGTGCCTGATGAAAACAGATGTTGTGAATAGTGATTGTGGTTTTCCTACTGATAATGTTGACTTTCAAAGTAAACTGTACAAATTTTTCTATAGATAAAATATTAATGCTACGTTGGCATCTTTTTTTTTTTTTAGGCATTCCTAGAGATCATCCAGAGAGTTATCACTCTTTTATGTTTCACAATTTTTTTAAGCACATTGATATTCTTCCTGAAAACACACACATACTAGATGGAAATGCTGCTAACCTTGAGCAGGAGTGTGATGACTTTGAGCAAAAGATCAAAGATGCAGGAGGCATTGAGTTATTTGTTGGAGGTAATTTTCAGTTCTGTACTGGTACATTTCTGTAATTGTTGTGTGTATGGTAGATTACGTATTAGTAGTATATTTTTTACACAACATAGAGCAAATCTGAAAGCATCAATATTTTAAAAGTACACACATATTGGTATATTGTGTTATTCCTGATAAGGTCAGAATTTGTGTCGAATACTGGTGTCTGTTATAAAAATGGAGTGGTTGTCCAATTCATTGGCATTCACAAATCCGTCCACATCTTTGAGAGCATGTTACGAGAAAGCAGTGGCAAATATGCCAATAATTTTTAATGAGGGGAGAGGGTGGCATAGCAGCTGAATAAAGATAGTAAATTAAGAATGCGATCTTTTTGAACAAATAATTTCAAAAAAGTTGTGTTTATCAAGCCATATAAGTCCTAGAAATTCTGCAGTGCATTACTAAGAGACCAGTGAGTTCAGTCTGACAATTTGTTTTGTTTGCCATTATTTTACTGTAGAAAGCTGCCAATTCTTGTGAATAAAAAAGACTGCATTGGCCTGGGCCAATGGGCAGATTTTTTACTAATCACAATTACGAATATGACGAAAATATAACTCTTGGTGTATGTCCACCAATGTTTCCCAGTATACGTACTCATTGTTTTACATGTGGTGTAGTTTTCCGTTATCTGGTGGTTGTATTGCTATGTATATTGTAACATCCCAAGCAATAGTAAACATGTTTCGGAATGGATAGAAAAGGGAGGAACCGTGGCCTTGCATGTCCCACTACCAGTTTTTTTCATGGGGCAGAGGATGGGGAAGGGGTACGTAAAAATAACAGCACACAGTTTACCATTCCAAAAGATGGGGAGGATTTCCCTCACCCTCCTTCCTATGTGTGATCAGTAGCTTTCTCTTGGTCAAACGCACCCTGCAGACAGCCAAGGCTTGAGAGTAGGCATGAGAGGCGCAGTAGGTCAGAAGAGAGCGACTCACTAGTGTATATTAAAAGTATACATGTAAATAAACGATCAGGAAGGACGTTTGTGGAGTCTGTCATCACAACATCATAACAACCTATGCAAACATGAACACAACAGAGGAAGTGTCACACTCGTTCTTTCCCCCCTCCTTGATCCTCATTTGTCCATATGCAATACCGTGAGATGGTTGATGGCTTCCACTTTTTTTTTTTTTTGTCCACTTGGACTTTCGCCGTGCTTGGATTCTTCTTATTTATACTTTATATTGTGTGACCAAAGGGAACAAATAAGGCATTTGTTGCACTGAAGAAGGGCAGTACAATTGCTGCAAAGTTTGCACTAATAATAATTCTGGATGTCTCTCAAGATGCATGCAGCTGTTCGGGATGAGCTGGGAAAACAAATTAACATGGTGTTGCTGTGCTGGTCTGACACTTCGAACATCTGTATTAATGCTCACAAAGCGAGTGACTTTTGGGGCACTATAGGTGAGGTTACATCAATTGGCTTAGCCTAACTTTCACTTGGCAGGGAGACACAATTCATGTGGGGATCAAGTTTCGCGTAGCAGTACAACATGTTGCAACATAGTGGTGAATGGGTTTGTCCCAACAGTCTGACTGCACCAACCAGATCACGTAATCAGCATTAGCTACTAATTTACAAACACTGACATCATAGAAGTAAGATCATTGGAAACGTGCAAATAGAATTATTGAAGACTTCATCAGCCATGTCGTAAAAAATACCAAGTACTGGAATCGGCATTAGCAAAAAAATAAACTAGCAAATAGCTTTGCCTACATGGCCGATAATTTTTACAAAACTGTTTCATTTAAAAGCGCTAATTTCTTTAGCCAGTTACCTAAACACTTTTCAGTGCGGGGAGATCGGTTTAATCGTAGGTAACCTTTTTCGTATTCAGACACATTGTACCTAAGTTAGTAATGCACGAGATGCAGTTGATCGTTTTAAAGCTACCATGTAAACTACTCCGCACTTGTTTAATTTAATACATGCATTATTAAACATTAAGTAAATTGTGTGTCAGATTTATTGGTTTATTGTTCAGGTATTGGACCAGACGGTCACATAGCATTTAACGAACCAGGGTCTAGCTTGGCATCAAGAACACGTGTAAAGACGCTTGCCCAGGATACAATTATTGCAAATGCACGATTCTTCGGTAACGACTTAAACAAAGTCCCACAGCAAGCACTGACGGTTGGCGTAGGAACTGTCATGGATGCGAAGGAGGTATTGAACAAATTTACTATAGTTTTGTACACTAAATATGAATTGTTTGCGTAACTTGATTGTAATTTATGTATGTTAAGGTGATGATCCTTATTACTGGTGCGCACAAAGCCTTTGCTCTCTATAAGGCCATCGAAGAAGGAGTGAATCACATGTGGACAGTATCGGCGTTTCAGATGCATCCACGCACCATCTTTCTGTGCGATGAAGATGCAACTCTGGAATTACGTGTCAAGACTGTCAAATACTTCAAGGTAATTTTTCCTCACCCCTCACATTTTTTCTGAGCCCGAGTTGTTTGTTTTTTCGATTCTATTTTGGTGGATTGCATAGTCGTTCATTGGTGGGATTATACTGCTACAAAAGAAAGGAAGATTATATTATGTGGCCTGCAAGAATCTCTGAATCCGGTGCTTGCATTCATTAACCCTTTGGGAACCAGTATAAATGCTGTGCAGAAGCCATTTTTAAGATTCCTTAGATACATCGATCAGAGATGTGCTTAGGCCTGTGTGCCCCGTTTGTATGGAGATCAGGGAGAGTGCCCAGCTCTGGTGGGCTTTGCTTCCTGTGTTCGGATTCACAGGAAATCCTCCTAAGCTAGCTTCTTATCGCTAAACTTTTAGTTACACTTTTATGTGTATTATTGCTGAACCACCCTTTTTTTTTAAAAGGCTGTAATATTGTAGGACATACAGCTTTACTGTCAGATACTGCAACAACTGAAAAAAAAATATCACTGAAAATTAACAAAATGATTAGCATGCATTAGTTGCAACAATGAACCACAGTTCCTTTCACCAATATGAATGGATATATGTTGTAGCATAAGTAATGACATTTATTGCTAATACAGTGTGATAGTGATTAATTTCAAGATACAGTGTGATAGTGATTAATTTCAAGTTTTTTTTTCAGGGGGTGAGTGACAAATTTTTAGGTCTTGGTATTTTTTCGTCACATAAAGCACTGGAAATCTTGTGGAAATTGCCTTGGAAAAGAAAACTATGACACAGCTAATTCAGGCAAATGCACAGAAGGGCTGTTAACAGCAACCTCACAATCTCTAACGAGGCACTTCAGTGGCTGTCGTAAGAAAGACACTACCAGGGTTTGCAAACTGGGAGAAGTTTTAACTAATATGGTATGTTCAAAAACAAATTGGTTCTCAATCAGCTTAGCCTCACACATCTGCTCGATGCAAGGGAAGCTGTTGTGCCAATTAAAAAAAACTCCGGGGCAAAGACGTCTTTTACAATTTTGGTAGTGTGTAAGTAATATTTTCTGCAGTACTCAAGAGTCAGATGCTGGCTCATTGATTCATTGCTCCAGAAATAAGGCAAATTCTGTGCATCGTGTCATTGTTTCTTTGGAGTTTCTTGTGCTTTCATGTTTTTAGTAAATTGTCATGTTGTTTGGTTACAGTATTTGTAGTCACGTTTTGCTTTGGGGCCATGAGATAGATGGTTGGTAGTGTTGAAGGTTACTTCGTCCGATGCATGGGTGCGTTTGGAAAATGAAATTGAAGGGGTGGTTCGGAGACTTTTTCAGGTTATCACGTATTAAAATTGGTCAAAAAAAGGATAAGATTTAAATGTAAAAAAAAAATCAATCCTTCACTTTTGTGAGCGAGTACATTTATTTAGATTTAGGTATTTATTATTTGCTGTGACCGCACACAAAGTACACCAATTCAAGTTTAAAGGAATACAGTATGATAAACACTGTTACGGGAGTAGGGTAGTACATGGTGCAAGTATTAAAGGGGAAAGACATTATCCTCTGACTCTTGAAGGACTGTACTACCTTGTACATGGTTGTTGGCATGTTGTCTTAAACCCTTAAGCCTAGGCAATCCGTATGCAACTGTTTCTTTGAGACCACTGTTCCAACCTTTGGGACCATTAATGCAAGCCTTCACCTGCCGATTATTGGTGTCTAGGACAGAACCCATTCGGAAACATTGGTATAAGAAAGCAAGGTATAAGGAGAGCATTCAGCTGTCATGGACACAGCACACTGACTGCGTCTTTGGTGTGGCAAATGATGGCATCTTTTTACGAGTCTGGTAAACACTGCCCAGCTCTTTTTATGGTGGCTTTGTGATAGCGGGTACAGGTAGTCGGGCCGTATAAAGTCTTATTACGCCGTCCTCCAAAGCAAAGGTGAAGGTGTGGAGTCTGCTGTTGCCTGCCTTGTAGAGCTCAGCGCAGACCTTTCTAATGTTTATATTATCGTTTAGGTTAGCATAGAGTTTCACACAGTGCCGCAATTAAGGGGGGGGGGGGTGTGCAATGAACCCAGGCCCAGGAGGAAAGGGGGCCCAAAATACAATGCAGGGGCCCACATTTTTGCATAAAATTAATTAAAAATGGGCCACAACCGTGATCCCAAAATTGATTTGTTTTAGGGGGCCTTACATTTTACCCTTGCACCCTCCCTTTGGAAAAAGCTAGCTGCACTGGTTTCACACCAAGGTTTGGAAAGTTCGTTATCCATGACAGCGCATCTAGAGGACTTTCAAAATTGCCCTTTCTGAACACTATTCTAATGAATTTGTTGGTAGTGCAAAAAATGTATTTTGTGCTTTATATAAACAAGCCTATCAAGCAGCAGCTGTAGCGTGCATCTTGTGGGCGATGCTAATGTTGTCTGCTAAGGCGACAACGTGTATGGCAACACCATTTATCCAGCAACATCCTGAGGGCTTTGTTGATGCACTCCACTTATACCATTAAACAAAAAAGATGGATAGCTTTCCCAGACGATCTGCATAGCTCGTCTCTTATAGCAGCTGGAAATCCGACTATTAATGCAGGAAGGGAGTCCTCGCTATCGGAGAACCCAGAATACAAGTCATGAGGTAGTTAGTCAAAAGATTTTGCAACATCTATGATGTACTCATACACCTAGAAACCCGCCCAGTAATATTACTGGATAGTCTCTTTCACAATGTACACAACCAGTGTGGTGGAGTGTTTCTTTTTGAACCCAAACTGCACATCACAGGTAAAAATGGCACGTCCTAACCCAATTCAGTAGCACAAGGTTGAGAAGCTTAGTAATAGGTCTAGTAAGCGTTGACCATGGTAGCTGTCACTCTAGGTAGAGCCAGCAGTTATCCTTTTGAGAATTAGCGTCAAGGCAATCTTGGTTGTTGGTTCCGGGCAGTGAGCGTGAACCAAGGAAGATCAGAGGTTGAGTACAATGGCACTGGTGGCTAGCTGTCTGTCTAGCAATACGTCATTGTTCGTGAGCAAGTAGGGGAGGGGGGACCTGTTTGCTAGAACGGCGTATGTTGTGCCGGGGTCAGTTCGTTCAGCTATAATTCGGAGAATTAAAATATTTACCGCTCATTTTCACAAACAAGAAAGTGTCTAATTCTTGCAAATTTTCAATGGCTGGCTGCCATGTTCCTCAGGCATTACGACAAAAGTTTTCTTGTGTTCACTACATTACTACATCGTCGTCGTCTGCTTTTGAACCCATAACTGCTGCTCGTCGTTGTGGCTTCCCGTATTTTGTTGGTAGCGCTTTCACCAACCTGTCAAGCTTCCACTTCGTGCCCAGCTCTTGCTTTAAGTCTCTTCCAATGATGTTTTCCACTCGGGGGGAATCACGGTCCTTGGATGTTCATTGGATGTTGGTCCTTGGGGGTCAGTTAGTGTTTTGTTTCTGTTGTTAGTTATTGAAAAATGTCACACGAGACTTAAAAAATGCACACTGTCTTCGTTGTGAAACTATCTATCTTTGTTGTGAAACGATCTTCATTGTGAAAGTGTGCGTTTTTGTGAGTCTTGTATGACATTTTTCAATCGTAGTGTTTCACAGTATGATAAATAACGGTGTCTTCTTGTTAGCTAGTACCTGTATTGAAAATATTTTTTTTCTATAAAGGGTCTGATGAAGTTGCATGACAAGCTTATTCAAGAACCGGAGCATCAGCAGTCACCCTAGTGTTGTTACTTTATGGATGTGTGGCGATTCGAAGTGCTGATTCTTATCTACATCAGTGAAGGCAATTCAGAACTTCAAAAGTTTGGACTTGTTCGCTCCTTTGCATGTTAGTCTGAGCACTAATTGTTCTGAACCCATTTTTCTGAACCGTGCCTCAACCCACTGTGGGTTATTTGAAGTGGCTTAACTGATTGATATGGCCATATTGCTATTATCCTTGCCTCTCTGGCAAACATCGGGGAAAGTCTGTTCACAAAGATAGTTGACGTTTGAAAGAATGTGTTAGAAATGTCAATTTAAAACATAGCTCCTACCATCTAGACTTTCATTTACTGGTCATTGACTCATTGTGATAAAATTGTATTTTTGTTTTGTTTAGGTATATAGTATGAAAATGCAAGTTGTGTGGTTCACAGAAAGGCGACAATTAGAATGTATTATGGTTTATCAGATTGTGATAAATAGGTTTTGCTGTGATAAAATGTGGAAAGCTTGTCAGTGCATTTTGTGAATATTATCAGTGCTAGTGCAACTAAGGGACTGGTCATTATGTATCGCAGGGGAGCTCAGCAACGTTGGGGGGAGGGCAAAATTTTTTAATTTGTCTTGAGGGGAGAGCATCATTTTTGGTCTGCTTAGTTTGTTGGGGTGGGGGGGTGCACTTTTTTCGGGAAGTGGAAGCGTGCAACAAGCTTAGCAATAGAGCTTTTACATCAAATGAGAGGAAGATCTCACCTGGTCTCAAGTTTGCTAACGCTTCTTTTAGTTTCACCAACGTAAACACTCAACTCAAGTACGAGACTGCGTAGATCGCCACTTAAGTCTGGGGAAAGGGCAGTTGTTCCCTCGTTTGAAGTTCTTTGAAACTCGTAACGGTCTGTGTGAACAGCACGTTTCAAATTTGTGTACTGAAAGTTTTTGGTGCTTGTTGTTGTTCATGTAATACCATCTAATGAAGGTAGAAGGTTTGTAGTGGGCTAGTAGTTTACAATGTAAAAGTGCATTATCAGACATAAACTACCAAAAGTTTGCAGCAAAATGACTTGTTTGCTTCTTTCTTTTGGGAAATACTTACGACTGTTAATTATGAAACTTTTTATTGCATATATTAGGGAAAGCGTAATGCAGAACAGTAAATGAGATTAGTGTATAAGGTGCAGTACCGCTCAAAAGTAAATGGACAAACACAACAATAGATGTGCTACTCCAGACTGCTGCTGTAAAGAGGACGAGCATTTCCATTGTTCCAAGAAATAGCGATAGCAGAGAACAATCTGTATCAAAATTAGCAGTATGCCAACAACGCATAAAAGGAGTAAACTACAAGTGTTCTAGCTACCAACGTTCGACGTAAGCCTAGTTTGACACACCACGAACTGCTGGTGCCTGACAACTGACGGAGCCCAACGAAATTTAACACTGCAACTCAACCGAAATGGTCACTGAACAAGTTGGCTGTAATTTTCGCACTGTGTCGACGATTGTTCGAAGTGCTAAAAGTGAACTACTTATGAATGCAAGTTAATTCTGAATTACTTTTCACTTCAATTGTGTTTCAATTGTTCTTGTTTAATGAGACTTTAGAGCAACATCCGGCCTGCCTTATAACCTTCCGCCTGCCTTATAACAGCCACGCGCCGATCGCATCCCCGCAGCTACCATAGCCAAGGTCAACTCAGATAGTAGCTTCGTTCCTCGCAGCGAAGAACGCAGCTACTGCCTCAGTTGGCATTGCACGTAATAGACAAGCCAGGGTGAACGCATTAATTGTGTCGCCAAAAAACCGGAATGATTCTTGTTTTTTTTAAATCACAATTTATAATTTTCTAGAATAGTGTCTTATAATTTTGTTTTGGCGATCTATTGAAATAATTAATTTTAATTTTACTGCATTAGTCTTTTAGATGTTTGATCTAATAGTAATTACTAGCAAACGATTAAAATTAGTACTGCGCACACACAGATAAAACTTCCAGTTCATTGTAGGCGTGCAAAGGATCATATATGTTCTGGAAGAACTTGAATAAAGTTCCCCAATATTCAACAGAAAATCTCCCACGTCGCGCGTCTTGGCCGCTGTGTGCGTGGGGGCCCTAACGGTAAGTAAATAGACCTGTGGGGCCGTATTTGATGTGGAGGATCGAGAAAAATGGCGCTGGGAGGTATATCCCTTAACTGGAATAAGAGTGTCACTGTTTTGAACATTGCTATAATTCAAAACTTTAATTAATGAAAATCTATTTAATTAGGAAACATCAGCTATAAATAATTATAGCTTGGGTGATCACGGTTCCGACCACAAACTTGCTGGCAGTCATTTTGGCTATGATATCACTACTTTCTATGGCGAAAACTTGATCGTTCCCTTTGCTTTCAGTCTTCACTGGTTATTAGTTCAAAAGTTAAATGAAAAACTTGACCATTGCTACCCAAGGTTAAGTTTTTCCTGTAGCGTCTGATATATTAATTAGTGGAATTGATTTTGGACATTTTTTGGTCGGTTAATATCACTTCTTTGAAAGGCTAAACCATTCTTTAATGGTTTACCCTTTCACCAGCCTTATGTTTTTTTATGATATCACTTTTGTTTCAGTAGAATAAATAAGTGAATATTAGGCCGTTTAAAAAAATTATTTCTCGAGCCTTGGTGCCGATAGACGGTTTTTTAGTCTTCTGTGCAGTCTTCTGTACAGTTTTCAGTGGAGTCTTCTGAAAGCGGCTGAGACGACTATAACGACGACTTTGTGTCTGTCCGTCCGTCACTTTTCAACTATGGAACGGAACAGATGACAATATGTTTTCACCGTTTGTCTTTTCGTCCATAAATTAGTTAAAAAACACGGCAAGTTAAAACAGCTAATAGGCCTTCTCGACGTAACTCAATGAAATAATAGCATTTGACCGTCGCATTTAACCCCTACGGGAAGACACGCAACCGTAAAAACAAAAGAATTTTGTAAACGACACACAGTAGCGTCATTTATAATAATGTCGACACCGTGTTGCAAGGATGAATAGGCCTACTCTCGAACCAAATTCTCCTTTAGCAGCTACTAACGAAATTAAAACGGCAGGTAACAAATTAGGCCTAAAAGCAGAAAATTAGGCCTTAAATCACGTTGCCGCGGCAACGCCAAATCTCTGCACCATGTTGCATGAATGCATAAGCCTACTCTCGAACCCAACTCTGTTAGCTACTACTTATTAAATTAAAATAGCAGCTAAAAATTAGGCCTAAAAGTTGACAAGTATGCCTAAAATCTAAAACTAGGCCTAAAAGCAATCACATTTTTAACCTGCAATTGTGGTTTTAGATTATAATTATAATAGAGATCGCTGTCCCAGTGAGAGATAGAGGTGCGCGCCTCAATATTATCGAAAATATCGAAGTGTACAGATGACCGGTGACGGCTAGGTAGTCTCTGCAGCCGCTTGTTTTATTTTTTATTTATTCCATTCGCACCCTTTCAAAAGACCCTCGAAGTTTTATAGAATCTAAATGTTGTGCCACATTTTTCTGAAAAAAGTCCAGTTGTTTGCCTTCTTGAGCAAACGTGCTGTTCTAATACGCCTTTTTTGGGAACATTAAAATAATGTATTGGAATATCAAATTGGGTCATTTTTTGGAGAAGTTATGAAAAAAAAAGTATCGGTGTCGATGCTGGATTTCTGAATAAAAAAATTAAAAGGTTCTGCAAAGTGGGTGGGGTGGGGGAGGAAGGTTACTCCATGCGGTGGGACTTGAGAAACAATTTTTTTTAAACGGCCTTATTTTAATTCAATACGCTGCACGGTGGTAACTGGCTTAGATAACTATAAAATCGAATGAACCAATTGTTATTACTTCCTTTAAAGCGAAACAATTTAAAACGAGTGTGAAATTCAATTCAAATTCATTTGTCTGATGTTTGACAATTTTTCCCGACGTAATGCAAAAATGAGGCTTCGTTTTGGGTTCAACAATAAACTTAGAAAGTATTGGCGCTCCATACCAGCACAGCTGATTACCGAACATCGGCTCCAGTTTTGGTTTCTATTGTTGCAAGCGCGTGAATATGGCAACAAAGGTTTGTCCATTTACTTTTGAGCGGTACTGTACATAATAATTTACTCCAGAGAATTGTCTAGCACAACAAGTGCATCTTAACTGAAATGTGTTTTTGCATTTTTGGAATATGGGGGGAGTGGGTGAAAATTTTTTTGTTTTCTTACAGCCACTAAAGTGGTGGGGAGGGGTCTGCATTTTTTGGTATTGTTTAAAATAAATTGCTCAAACCCCCCCCCCCCCCCCCCCACGCAATACGTAATGACTGGTCCCTATAAGGACATATTTTGAGAAATTGTGGTGGTCTGCATTATTGCTGAGTGAGATGTTGCAGGATGTTGCAACAAGTCATATGTTGTAGAAAACCAATACTGATGCTAGCTCATTTGTCTTTTCGTTCGTAATTTACAAATTTGGTCTTACGATACAAACCTTAGGAAATATGCTGGACATAAGTTTGTCGTGATAAAATTATCTCCACTCATTCTTAATCAAAAGTGCAGTAGTTTTTCAATTTGACTCTTTTTGCACATTTTAAGTCTCGAGTAACTGCACTAGTCTTATTAAATTATATGAAAACACTTATATCACCTCCAAGAATGTTTCAACAACAGTTCACTTAAAATTTTGAACAAGAAAACACCTTTTTCATATAATTTAACTAGTCTTGTATTGCAATATAGTCATTTTGAGAACATCTACAATTGTACGTGAAACATGTTGCATGGGATGAGTTTGCTGAAATACAGAGACTTGTTATTTGGTGGAAAATGAATAACGGCAACTTCACTGCCGCACAGCCTGTTAGCAAGCTGAAGTTTTCGTGGACATCGAGCGTCTCTAACTATTTTTCAAGAGAACAGATTGTAACATTTCTTGTTATGTTTTCTATAATGATTAGTGGCCACAGGGTTTACATATTTTTGTTATTGTTAGTATTTTAGTGACAAATTTTGTTTTGTTATTTAGTTAGTCTTAGTGCCAATTATACCTAATTAAGGTCGATAGTGGTGTTAAATTGTATGGTTTCTACTTATAAAACAATGCAAATAATCAAAATAAGTTTTTTTATAGTACTTTAATTTTTGTTGATGTAATTATGTAGAGTATAGACACTGACATAGCAAGTACACAAATGTGAACTGTTTGCATAGATTGTTAACCGTATCCAAAAGTTGGCAGTCCAAAATGGTCCAACATCGACAGTTGTTAGTTTGAACCGTACCTGACTAAGAGAAATAATTGCAATCGTATTCAAGCATTTGTTTGCATGTTGGTGTTTACGTGGAGTTGCTTGTGGTGTACAATAAGGTGCCCTCAAATTTTTGAAGGAAAAGAAGATGGTAATAGACTGTGCTGATTTGCATGGAATATATACTTGGTAGTCATGATAGCGGGAAAAAATGAACATGTTTGGTTTCTTTTCATCGGCGCCTGATGATACTAGTTAGGGATATCGTGCAACCTGTGACAGTTGCAGCAAAAACTTGTTCTCTTTTGTAAATGTCGGCATTGTATCGACTGCTTTTATACCATACAATTATTTGTTTGACTTTGTTCATTTGTAATGTTTTATGTGCACACCAGTTACAAAGTGTGTACTTTTTTTACTACTGAAATTATACTACTAAAAGAGGTAATCCTTAAATGGGTCCGATTTCCTTAAAATAAAATCTTACAAGTTTGTTGTATTTTGTCCAAAACCTTAAATAAGTTATAAATAGGCAGCTGTAACTTCCTTTTCCATTGTGGACATACGTCACATCACAAAAATGGTTAATGTGCTTGCTGGACGTCAGTTTGTGTCTGTCTGTCAAGAATGCCATACTTGATGCGTATTAAAAGCAAAATTCATTTAATACCATGCTGGTTGAATTTGTATATTTTTTGAGGTCCGGCATGAAATAAACTTGACTGCATCATGTCAGTGTTAAAGTTGGAAGTCCAGTTTTGTTTTTTGAAGGCAGTTGATTTGTCGTTGGCTAATTTGTCGGCGGCAGCTGATTAGTCATTGACAGATTTGTTGGGAGTCTGATTTGTCGGTGGCTGATTTGTCCGTGGTTGATTCGTTGGCGGCGGATTTGTCAGCAGCTGATCAGGCGGTGGCTGATTTGTCATTGGCTAATTTGTCGGCAGCTGATTTGTCATTGGCCGATTTGTCGGCGGCTGATTAGTCAGTGAGAGACTTGTTGGAGTCTTATTTGTCGGTGGCTGATTTGTCGGTGGCTGGTTTGTCGGCAGCGGAATTGTCGTCTGCTAATTTGTCGGCAGCTGATTAGTCAGTGGCAAATTTGTTGGAGTCTGATTTGTCGGTGGTTGATTTGTCGGTGGTTGATTTGTCGGTGGCTGATTTGTCGGCAGCTGATTAATCGGCAGCTGATCTGTCGGTGGCTAATTTGTCAGCAGCTGATCTGTCGGTGGCTGATTTGTCGTTGGCTAATTTGTCAGCAGCTGATCTGTCGGTGGCTGATTTGTCGGCGGCTGAATAGTCAGTGGCAGAGTTGTTGGGGTCTGATTTATCCGTGGCTGATTTGTCGGTGGATGACTTGTCTGTGGCTGATTTGTAGATAGCTGATCTGTTGGAGGCTGATGTGTCGGTGTATAAATCTGTTAGATAGCACTGTGGTTCGATATGTAGCACGATTTATCCTCTACAAGAAAGGTATACTAGTAAGCTTGACAAAATCGTAGCAGCTTGCGTATAAAACAATTTACTGGATCAGACATGCAAAAGCAAGGACACTGAGACCAAATTACTGAATATCATTTAGGGTTTATTCAATTATTAAAGGTTTCTTATTTAAGTCCCTTTTTTTTATAAACCGGGTATTCTTCCCTACGTAGTTGTAGTGGTCTGACTTGAGTTTTTATCATTTCAACAAACCGTCCAAGTTAAGGAATTGTCCAAACTCAAAAAACTATTAGTCAATTTTGGGTCTGTCCATGCATTTTTTTTTTAAAATTGCCCAGTTAAAAAAGATTAAATATACTTTTTACAGTTGATATGTAGAGTAATGGCCCCTTTACTTAATGACGTTTGAACAGAGTTGGTATGCCAATGGCTGATTTGCCGATACCTGATTTGTCAGTAGCTGATTTGTCGGCAGCTGATTAATCGGCAGCTGATTTGTCATTGGCTGATTTATTGGTGTGTGATTTGTAGATAACTGATCTGTTTTTATCATTTCAATAAACTTCCAAGTCCAAGTTAAGAAATTGTCCAAACTCTAAAAACTCTTCTAAGTCCTAGCTAATAAACTTCATGCTGGCGAAGCTATAGAAGAGTCCTGGTCTAGGGTGGTAAGTGACTGGTGGCAACAAGGTCGTTCTTATAAAAATACAATACATCAAATACAAGCGAGCGTAGTTACCCCAGATCCGACGAGACGTGCTGTCTGGCGTAAGATAGGGACCTGAGTAAAATATGATTGGCTGCTGAGACGGATCACTGAATTAAATGAGCAATATGAATCGCGCTGTGCCTGAATTCTCAATAAGACGTGCACTAGGCTGGCCTGGCCGATTGCATCGTGTGCTAGAGATCCCGTTGAAGTAACGGTGTTTGAATTAAGATGATATTTCCGATAGATAAAAAGTTTTGGTCTGTCCATGAGTAAAATGGAAAATTTTTGGCCTGTCCATGCCATTTTTTTTAATATACAGCTTATGCGAAAAGGATTAAATAAATGTTTTTGCGTCTGCTAGGTATCAGTTTATCCCCTTTTAGTAATGACGATCGAATTGAATTGATATTTCTCTAGATAAAAAGTCTGTCCTTGAGTATAATAGACAATTTTGGGTCTGTCCATGCCTTTTTTTGAATATATTATCCTAGGTAAAAAGGACTGAATAAACTTTTTTTTTGCTTATGATGGGTAGCATTGTGTCCCCTCTACTGAATCACTTCTGAGTAGAGTTGGTATTCCCCATAGATAAAAAGTTTTGGATGAGTCCATGAGTAAAATACACAATTTGGGGTCTGTGCTTGTTTTTTTTGAATATATTGCTGATGGAAAAATGATGAAATTAATGTCTTTACGTCTGCTAGGTAGCCTTATACCTCTTTAAGTAATGGCATTCGAATTGAGTTGATATTTCCCACGGATAAAAAATTGTGAGTCTGTCCATGAGTAAAAGAGACAGTTTTGGGTCTGGCTATGCCTTTTTTATAGTATATTGCCCCAGATAAAAGGATTAAATATACATTTTATATCTGATAGGTAGAGTTATGGCCCCTTTACGTAATGACGTTTAATAGAATTGGTATTCCAATGGCTGATTTGCAGCTAGCTGATTTGTCGGTGGCTGATTTGTCGCCGGCTGACTTGTCAATGGCTGAATTGTTGGAGTCTGATTTTTAAAAAAAAACTCTCCGAGTTGTACTTGGTCAGCATACAAAATTTCATAAAATTCGGTTCAGTAGTTTTGGCGTGATATTGCCACAAAGATACCCCAATAAGTTACTGCATAAGGAGCTCTGCACCAATAATTCTACAGTTTCCGAATTTTTGCGCTTTTCGCCCAGTAGCCTGATAAGCCAGAGGGCTTGTGCCTAGGCATGGGAAGTCTCTCAGTAGGTACTTATAAGATCTCACACTGCGTGTTGTGACAACACTTGGGGGAAATCTGTTCCAATGATCCACAGTCTTATACAGAAAAGAATACTTCAGTGTTGTAGTTGGCTCTCTTTTTTGACAGTTTCAGTGTATGTCCACGGGTTTTGCTCATTCCAGAGAAGTTTAAAAGCCATATAGGCCATGCACAATCTTGTACACCTCCATGAGGTCCGTAAACTGGTGATACTGCTTAATAGTTGGGAGGTTCAAGTAGGAGAGGCGTTCATCGTAGGGTAGGTTGCGGAGTTGGGGACAAAGTTTAGTAGCACGGCGCTGAACCCTTTCTAGCCGGGACTGATACTTAACAAGGTATGGTGACCATGTAACGCTGCTGTAGTCCATTGAGTCGGATATAAGTCAGTACTTTTGCATTGTTCTCTTTTATTTCTGGTCATTCGCGTTTCACGTTTTTTAATATTTTTATTTTATTTCGTATTTATTACTTCAATTTAAGAGGCACACGTAATCCAATACATATCACAAACCATAACTGGTTAAAGGGGCCGCCAAGTTCCGAATGGTTGGGCCCTTCAAAGGAGTGATCTCAACACACCAAAACATTCGCCAATTTAATCGCACCGCTTAATAGTTCAAAGGTTAAATGAAAACTAGAAAATTGCCACTTTCGGTAGCAATGTTCAAGTTTTCATTTAACGTCCAAAGTATTATTCGGTGCGATTAAGTCAGCGAATGTTTTGGTGTGTTGATATCACTCCTTTGAAGGGCCGAACCATTCGGAACTTCGCGGCCCCTTTAGCCAGTTTTGGTGTTTGATATGATATCACTACATTTTTTTTGTTAATTGTGTATTGACTCAACTCCACTACCGTGCAGATGTGTAATAAAGTGCCATTTCAACAAGAAACTGGTTTTCAACAATTTGCTACTATCTTTTGCCTATAGGCCATTTTTGGTTTGGTTTTAATTTTGTTGTAATTGTTTTATTTAGTTAATTTGGTGTGTTGATATCACTCCTTTGAAGGGCCGAACCAATCTCAACTTGGTGGCCTCTTTACCAGTTTTTGACTTTGTTATTACAGTTGGTTTATTTTTCGTGAGTTGGACGTGAATACAATTTCTTTGCAACGTTGTTTAGATTTATCTTCATACACTAGTGTGTGTGTAGGCACGCACGTCAGTGTACACGTTCTCATTGTCCGAACTTTGGCCGTCCAATGAGAGACGATGTCGACAATACTAACAATGGTAATAACAATATTTTCGTACTTACGCGCCCTCCCACGCCATTCCCGTTATGCCCCCAGGCTCCAAACCATAAAAGGTACACAGTTTGTATTGTACTGTACCCATTAGTCCAATTTCATAGCTGGAAGCCTTCCCGTTATCTCGGTATCGATGAATAATCACCCTATTGTTATTAACATGGCGATGGGCGGACTAGCTAGTAGTAACGTTATTGAGGGTCAGATTTTGCATTGAAACCAGTTTAGCTGGCATTCCTACACGAGTTAATTTTCGTGAGGTGGGTCATTGCTCACGATTTAGGCTGTTGCGATATATTGTTTTTAAATTGGGTAACTGGTGGTGCGGTTAACCGGTTGGGGGGGGGGGGGCCTAGAAGAAATTTAGATTTTCTTGATTTTGATTTAGCATCTCCTGATATGAGGGGCCACTTTTTTTTAACGGGGGAGGGGGGGGGGG
>JAHWFP010089232.1:977-11042 GCA_023313725.1 Lithobius niger
TCTTGGAAAGCAACAAACCATGGACCGTAAACAGCGAGGAGGATTTCACCACTCGTGGGAAGAAAGCTCCATCGCCGTATTCAGTGGACCTTGGACAACGCCAACCATCGTCACAGTCAAGTAGGCCTCAACCAGACGTCCTACTGCAAGTAGAAGTGTGCTAGCTGATTCATTCGACAGGTGGGAAGTGGATTTGGACTAGACTGACCGCATAGTGATTGTGTACAGGGTAAGTGTGCATAAGATATGCTTAAGGCCGCCAAGCCGAGTGTTATGATTAAGAGCCTTTTAGGTATTTTAGTTGTTTATACACCTGAGTGCTAGGGGTCTAAAATAAGTGTATTTCTTGCTAAAACTTACGGTAGTTGGGAGAGAAGTGTTTTTAGTAACTCGCTCTGCTCAATTTAAAAGTAAAATTAATTTGCGGCTGCATTTTAATGAAGTTTCATTTATAAAAGTTTTATTTTGAGGCTTAAATTTAAAAATGTCCAACATGGACGATTTTGAAGACGTCATTCGTGACATTTAGTATAAAGACTTGAAAAAAGCCTGTTTAAAATTAGGCCTAACCGTAACGGAGACAAGACACGAATCCGTAACTATTTTGAAAAATGCCGTCGAGGAAGAAAAGATTTCCGTTGACGATCTCTGTGACGACCACTTAACAAAATTTGAAATAAAAATTAATTTCCAGTCAATTTGTATTGAAAATGATGTGTTTTAACAATTAAGGTTTAAACAAAATACCTGCTGAGAGTATCAGCGTTCATAACACAACTATCCAGGTTTTTCCAACAAAGCAGTTTAAAGCGTTTGCAGACTTTAAAGCAATAAACACAATTTTTGGTGTTTAGGTTAAGTGTTCATAGATGTAGCCACCTTTGTAGCGGCGTACAATTACTATAGTTTAAAAAAACTTGAAAGGGAAAACATGTTTGTTAGGTTTCCGGTTTTTAGTGTAGAAAAACTCAACTTGAAGAAAATTAACACACTACTATAGGGTTAAACTGGGTGTTTTGCACCCGTTTGCACAAAAAAACTATTTTAGGGGAAAAAAAACTACGCAAGTTTTAGTTCAGTTTGGAGACCTACTCAAAGGTTTTACCTACTCCCATACTGGTAAAATCACATTTTAATTTTCGGTTAGGTTAGCATTATAACTTTCTTTTCAACTAAAAAACAATTATTTAGTTTAAAGAGTCATAATTGTGGTGATCATGTAAAGGCTTTTGGCCAAAAATCTAGATTGGTTAGGATACCCGGCACCAAAGATCAAAAACTCGGGGAACAATTTTTTTTTATTTAGCGCTCAGTAGCACTTTTGGCCTATTTCCAAAGCCTTGTGAAGGTGCAAGGCCCTCTACGATCCACGCACCCTTCACACGGTTGGCCTTCCCCAACTCGAGCGTCCGCTCGCTCCCTGGTGGCGAACCCGTAAGAGAGAGAGAGAGAGAGAGAGAGAGAAAGATGGCCTCCATCAGTGCAGTTGACTTATGTGACGCTAGCCAATAAATCAATTGTCATTGAAAGGGTTCGTCCCAATCTCTTCCCGTGCTTGTCTGGGATCGTCGGCAATGGGCACCCCGACGCATCCCAGCAAGAGTTGGCGCCCGACGTGGTAACCGAAGCAAGAGTTGGCGCCCGACAGTTTGACTTTTAACCCGAAAACGACGAAATTCGACTTGGGGCCCACCACCAACAGGAAGATGTGGCCACAAGGTGAGAAGTTGGTCGCACGAAACCAACAAAGCGATCACTACAGATTTATTAGGTGAGATCAACCCGTGAACTGTGTAAAATCAACCACCAAAGTGTATAATGAATAACATTCAAGCCGAAATACGCTCGATCTAAATATTTCTTATGCATCGGCAATTTAAGACCAACGTAACTTGGCAGACGCTAAAAAAGCACGCACGCACGCACAAATTTCATCAAGAAAAATCATTGTAGGCAATGCAAAATCGCACAAATCAAATCAAATGCGATATATTAATAATATATGAACTTGTTCCAAGCATTTTCGTAAATTTTGGTAGACAAAAACATTCATTTCGAGAGCCATAAAGGGGAACTATTTTCTTGCACATGTGCATGTCAATACGAGTCCATGAATGCTTCCAACCGAATCACGATCGCAAAACAAAGCGCAAGAACACGGAACCGCATTCCTAGTGAACCGCCTAAAAACTATGAATAGTCTGACGTCATGACAACGCGGCGCCGTCTTAATGCTTGTGAGAACCCCGTAGTAGAATAGAAATTCCCGATCGCATCCAAAACGACGCCATTTTGTATATCCATCAAACTCGGGGGAAAATCTTGCATCCGTTATGAACTCATCATTTAAAACGAATAAAAGTGGCCAAATCATAAGCTTCAATGTTGACATTGATGGTGAGCTAGTCGATTTCCTGTCACCCATCCATAATTTTGCCAGAATGACGGCCGCTAACAACCAAAGTACACCATTAGGTGACGCCATGCTGAACGAAATACCAGCGCCACAGTTCAAAACGCCGCCGCTAGATGGCAGCACCAACCTGCAAAAACGTGTCCACTGGCCAAAACACACCACCAAACCGAAAAACGATGTCGAATTGCTCAAAGAGAGATTACGGTGGCAACAGAATCGACATGAAATCGATAAGCAACAATTAATTAATGAAAATCAACAAATGCAAATGCATCTTAACAAACAAAGTATGTGTGTGTGGTGGGGGGTGAGGGTGAAGGTGGAGACAGTCGAAGACACTTCAGGCAGTACATCGGTGGCAACAAGACGTCAGCTACGTGCAGCATGAAGTGTCTTCCATTCATTTCGATTCAAAAAAACACAATTGAAGCATTGACTAGCAAACTCACTGCTCTGCAAACTCAAAATTCCAACCACATGCCGACTCCATAGTTGCAATGGAGTGACGTACAACTCATGCAGCCACTGCATAGCACCCCCAACAACCAGTTAGCACTGCAAACATCCGGAAATTTTTTAACCACAGCAGAAAAACAATTATTACCTGACCAAAACCAGAAAAGCAACCATAATTCAGTAGATTTAAGTCAAACGAACATCCCTAACCACGGGAATAACGATACCATCCCATTTTGGCAACAAAATTCCAGCCAAATGCAAATGAACATGGCACAAAACATGTATCCATGTCAGCAAAATACAAACCAAAATGTAGTCCAGCACCAACAACCGAATGAGGTATTAAATAATGTAAGCACCACTGCAAGCAACAGCATGCAACAAACGCTGCAAACAAGTGCTAACACCACGCAAAACATGACCCTATCCATGCAGGCACCATACCAAGCACCAAACGACATGCAGGCCTACATGTACTACACACCACCACCATGGATAGCGCATGTAAGCAGTGCAATCACGGCACACACGCTCCAGCCATTGCCACTCGAGGACAACACCAATCTAAGCGGTTGGATAAACTCCATGACGGTCAGCCTAACGGGCTGCACACTGCCTCCCCACGAATTTCAAGACATAATTCAGTGTAATTTAAGGGGCAGGTACTACAACTGGTGGAAAGCACTCGAAATTAAGCCATCCAGCTGGCGAGAAATGAAAGCAGCCATACGTGAAGAGTTCAAGAAACCCATCTCTGAACAAGAACGACTTGCACAAATCTACAACGAACGTCAATAATACGGAGAAACACCGGCAGACTTTGTACACAGAATGCTACGCCAGACTCGCAAACTGCAAAATAGACTAGATAAAAAATCAGAAACTGATCTGATATTTGCTCAGATGAACAACAAGTACAGGTGGACATTAGCACCCATGGACCTTTGCTCATCAGAAGCACTCCTTGAACGCATCAAGACTCTACCCAACTTCATGCGATTCCCAGAGAAAACTGGAGAACAAAAATCAAACTACAAGCAAACAACGGCTCACAACCAAAGTCGACCAACGTCAACATGGACACCGCAGACGACCAGCCAAGACGACAAGCACCAACGTCAAAGCCAACAGACTCACCAGAGCATCCCGTACCAACAACCACAAGCACCAACGACGAATCTGAGCGCCGCCACCGCACCAGCACCCGTACCCTCAGCACCGCCACCAGCGTTATTTGATCTCACCATTCCGGCAAGTCAAACGACCTATGCTTCTGTATTGAACGCGGAATCACCAGCTTTCGTTGCTCCCTCAGCTGTACCTGCCGCTCCTCAGCCCCAAACCGAACAGCGGCACCAAGCAAACAGCGCACAACAGCGACGTCCTCCGAGTCCCAAGCCATGGCACAGAAACGTCACATGCTACAACTGTGATGAAATTGGGCACATTTCTTCGCACTGCTCCGCCCCAAGAAGGCCTAGAAAACAAAGACCGCCACCAGAAACCATGCACATCGGACCGTCCGATGACATGCAATCGATGCACGTGGTAGCCTACGCCAAAGGTTTCTACGCAGGGCTCGACTCAGGGTCAACCTCAAGCTACATCCGCACCGACTGGCTAACGACACTCAACCCGCACGCCATGCAAGATCTGCAGCCGTTCACTGGCATTCAGCCGACACTCGCCAACGGTGAACCAGGGATCAAGACCATCGGCACGATAAAAATCGCCATAGTCACGCACGGCAGACATCTGACCCAAGAATTCAGTGTCGCAGACGACTTGGCTATTAGCTGCATCCTCGGTAGAGACTACGCCAGGAAGGTGAAGTTACACGTGGATCATGCCAACAACATCGGGAAACTTCGACGGAGACATCTGACATTCTTTTCCGCTCTCCGCTCACGCAGCGAATCCGCACACGCCGGTCATGAACTCAGCCTGGTTCGTCCAAACCCAGGAAGGCACAGAAAAGCTGTACAACCTCACCAAAGAAGAATTCGAATTTCTTGACTGGCTCCTTGAGCAAAACAAGGTTATTTTTCCGGGGAAACCAGGGAGACTGAAGGGCACCGAGTATCACATCAAACTTAACCCGGAAGCCAAACCAATGTCCCAAAGAGTTTACTCGACTTCACCCGCAATCAAGAGGGAGATAAATAAGATGGTGGATGAACTCCTAGCATCAGGAAGGATCGAACCATCTGACAGCCAGTGGGGATCACCCTTTTTCCTCAAGCGCAAGAAGAACGGAGGGGGATTTAGGCCAATACTTGACTACCGCTACCTGAACTCGTGGATCGAAACCGACAACTATCCGATGCCGCGGACGGACGAAGTGTTTCACTTCCTCACCGGAGCGAAGTATATCTCCGTTCTGGACGGCGGGCAGGGGTTCCACCAGATCCCACTGGACCCTGCTAGTCAAGACTGCACGACATTCGTCTTCCATCGCGGCGCATTTAAATTTAAGGTCTTACATTTCGGCCTGAAGACAGCCAGTCAAGCCTTCCAACGAACCATGACCCTGATGCTCGGTGACCTCATCAATCACGTGTGTATTTTGTACATTGATGACATCGTGGTCGCGACGCGCACGTGGAAAGAACACTGCTGGGCCATCAAGGAGATCTTCAGATGACTAAGAGCTGCGGGCTTCACCTTAAAGAGAAAAAAGTGCTTTTTTGGCGTCCCAGAACTCAAAATTCTTGGCATTAAAATCACGGCGAAAGGCATCGAACTTTCAACAGAGCAGATGACTGCCATCCGCAACTGTCCTCGACCAACCACAAGGAAGAAGCTGGAAGCTTTTTTGGGCATATGCGGGTACTTCAGAAAATTCATCGACCACTTTTCCTCCATTGCGGCTCCCCTCCATCACCTCACGAGGATAGACCACGAGTACCAGTGGAAAGATGAGCACCAGAGAGCCTTCCAGACTCTGAAGAGCAAGCTGCTAACCGCAGGCATCCTATCCTTGCCAGACTTCTCACAACCATTCATCGTGGAATCGGATGCGTCCACAGAAGGTCTTGGAGCCATGTTGACACAGAGCATCAACGGTGAAACCAAAATCATCGAATTCTTCAGTCGAATGCTGAAAGACCGAGAACAGAAGTATCCCGTCTTTGAACTCGAGGCTCTCGCCGCCATCGAAGCAATCGAACATTGGGAGACATACCTCGCAGGCGACAAATTTCTCCTGATAACCGACAACTCCGCTCTGAAATGGATTCTGTCCAAGAAGACATCTTCAGCGAAAACAGCTCGATGGGCAATCCGGCTGCAGACCTTCGACTTCTCAGTCATTCATCGTCCAGGCAAAGACAACATCGTAGCAGATGCCCGTTCACGAAATCCTGCACCAGACAACCCCGACGACGAAGACAAAACGACAAACACCGACGAAGACAAACCGACCATGACAAACAAAATCGAAGAACTGGTTCAAGAGCACAAGACGTCCATGTACCCACTCCTGTACATACGTGCTCAACCAGAAATCGACATCAGAGCCAAGATGCAAGTAAAAAACGCACAAGAAGCCCGACCCAGTCGCAAAACGCATCTCGAAAGCTCTGTCTCGACCCGAACTTGCAGGCAAAGATGAGACGTACAACTATGTTATCAAGATAAAACGTAGCTACACCTTCGACACCGACGGAGTACTCTACTACGTTGACCCTCTGGCTCCGACAAGAGGTCACCCGGAACATGCATGGTGCATCTACGTGCCAAAGGCACTGCGTCACACCTACCTAAGGGACTGCCATGATCACAAGCAAGCAGGACACTTAGGAGTGATAAAAACGATGCAGAGGCTGAGAGCAGTAGCACATTGGCAACACATGTTTTCAGACTGCAAATCGTACGTGAGATCCTGCCATGTATGTCAAATTGCCAAGACATCCCAACAACGACGCATCGGTGACATGCAACCAGTCATCCCAAGTTCTCCATTCCACAAGATGGGAATCGACTTCGTCGGCCCACTCCCTCCATCCACGCACGACCACAAGTACATTATGACAATGATGGACTATTTCACAAAGTTCGTATGGCTCATTCCCACTAAAGTGGAAACTGCAAAAACGGCCGCACATAAATTCAAGCAGGACATCCTAGACGAGCACGGACCGCTAGCCATACTTGTATCCGACAATGGCGCGGCGTTCATCTCAAAGCTGTTCACCAACCTATTCGAGACCATCCAGCATACGACATCATCGCACCACGGCATATCATCCGCAAGCGAATGCCACAGAGAGGGCTCATCGGACGATGAAGGGATGCATTCGTGCATTTCTCCAGGACCACGAGACTACTTGGGGACCACTACTCCCAACTCTCCAGTATGCTATCAACACATCGCCACACATCAGTACTGGAGAAACGCCGTACTACCTACTGCATCTCCGAGACCCAAGAGTACCACTCAAAGTCATCAGCCTACCCGACACGATAACTCACAGAACGCCTGAAGAATATGCCGAAGAAACGAGCAAGATTAGAAAAAAAGCCTACGACTTAGTCGCTGCTCATCTTGCGGAGGCAGCACGAGGAGCAAAAATCTCCTACGACCAAAAGCACCGCAGAACAATCTTCAAGGTGGACGAACTAGTCAAAGCAAGGAAACACGTACTCTCGAGCGCCGACAAAGGCATCGCGAAAAAACTGGAACCTCTGTTCAAAGCGCCGTACCGAGTCGTGGAGAAAAGAAGCCCAGTTACATACCGCATCACCTCGATCAACGACGCCTCCGACACCAAGGTGATCAATGGAATGGAGCTCGAACCATACTGGGACCCAGTTACCATGGATCGCACGGGACCGCAACCACCCCCGACCACAAACGACGTCAACAATGCAAACCCAGACACGATTCCAGACGACCAGTCAGACCTGGAAGCATCCGACGACGACGAGTCAGGCTCCAGCAGCTGCGAACCTGAATCCGATCCAAACTGGAATCAAAACGATGAAACCCCAGACTCCTCAGACTCAGAAAACGACAACAACCAACCATCAACCACCACCAGAGCAGGCAGAGTCAGAAAGGCACCAGCACACCTGACGGACTTCATCTGCCTAATGTCCAATCTACCTTTCAGCAACCTGGAAGACGAAGACTGGACAGACATGCACAGGTCACAGTAGGAGAGGGAGGAGGCGGCAGGAGCGTGGCTGTAAGGGAGCAGGGAGGTGAGAAAGACGAGCTTGACGTCAAGTGGTGACCAAAGACCAATGCAACGACGGCTACTGCACGAGTGTAAAAGCAAAAAAGGAACCAAGACATTTGGATACCAAAGAAAGACCAAGACGAGAGGCAAGGAATTAAAAAACAAGTTGGTCAACGACATCCAAAATCCCCGAAAGACAAGGCTCCAAAACGACGACTCTGCAGCGGCCACACAGCAGTGAAAGAGGCATCACCAGGAGAAGTCGAGCAACTCCAATTCACCACCCCAGTGCCCACGCAGAAGCAAGTGCCACCACCATCGCTCGATGACTGTGAGGAACCATGTAGAGGTCCAGAGACTAAGCCGCACCTTCGGGGTGCAAAAGTGCATCAGTTGTGACGCAAACACGACACCACATACTATGACCTTTGAACACAAGGGAGTGTTTTTTTTTTCCCCACCGTGTACAAACAACCACGACTGCAACACAAACACACAAGTGCCACACCAGCAATGGAACTAAGACGCACCTTCGGGGCGCAAATGCAAGCTTGAGTAAATGTGAAAGTCAGTCGTGAGTTGCACGCAACCTCTGAAACCAAAAGCTTGGGCAAGAAGATAAAGAATTTTTTTTTCTTGAACTGTGCAAACCGTGCCTGATGAACTAAGCCGCACCCTAGGGGCGCAAAACCAAGAAGTGCGCAGAGCGAAGAGGGAAAATTATTTTTTTTTGTGGGAGAAACGTGTCCCCTCACTCAAGATTACATTTTTTTTTTCCTTCACCATGATCACTAATTTGGACATATCGCACATTTCGAATTTTATTGTAACTTTAAAATGATTTTTCTTTCTGTAATTCTTAAGGAGGACCATGTAGTTTGTTAACGGGTAGCCTACCTTGGGGCGTCGACGCCTCACTTTTATGGAGGGGGGGAGCGTGTGAAGGTGCAAGGCCCTCTAGGACCCACGCACTCTTCACACGGTTGGCCTTCCCCAACTCAAGCGCCTGCTCGCCACCTGGTGGCGAACCCGTAAGAAAGAGAGAGAGAGAGAGAGAGAGAAAGATAGCCTCCATCAGTGCAGTTGACTTATGTGACGCTAGCCAATAAATCAATTGTCATTGAAAGGGTTCGTCCCAATCTCTTCCCGTGCTTGTCTGGGATCGTCGGCAATGGGCACCCCGACGCATCCCAGCAGCCTTCCACTTTAAATTGTATAACTCCCAAGAAAATGGTTCAAAACGATCACTGTCTTCACTGTTTAATAGCCACGAACTTTATCTTCAACTCTGCGAAAACAGAACTTTGAAATTCATCTTCCACAATTATCTACAGCCAATTGAAAAACGCTCCAAACTGAGCGCACCGCACACAATCGCCAATCGCCATTTTCCAAACAAAACTTGTACGTTTGGAATTTATATTTTTTTCTCTCAGGCATAAAGCTGACCAGCTTAGTGTTGTTGTAGGGGGCTGCCAATCGGCACTTAACCAAATATATGTACTGAGGACCTGCACTCTACGTTTTTATTGTGAAGTTCAATACCGGTTTTGGTTTGTTATGAAAACTTCGACTGCTCTCGTCATTATTTGCGGCTGCAATAATGTTGTAACCTAAAATACGTTTTAGCATCTACATACAAGCTGGTTTATTTAATCTTTTGCTTAGTGCTTTAAAAAGCAATTTATTAACGTAACTTCTTCCCACAAACTCTACCTTGTCCAAAACGGCATTATTTTTACTATTTTATTTTACCGGACATTTTCTCCAAAAAGTGTTTATCTTGTATTTATTTCAGAGCTCCGACCATAGCAACCTCAACCAAATGTATATAAAGCTTTTTCTATTATTAAACTTCCGCAATAGATCAGTAACCATCCTTCTATTAAACTTGAATAATATTTTCAATAGCAAACTCCGCCCCCCCCCCCCTCCTTCAGTAGTGTGATGCCTAACATCGCAGTCTTCGATTAAAACTTATTCAAGTTTGTATTTCCGACATGCTCA
>JAHWFP010089232.1:11052-34750 GCA_023313725.1 Lithobius niger
TAATTTAAAAGCTTTCAAAGAATATTTTTGTAACATATAGTGTTCAAATGTAGTGTAAAAAGTTAACATGTCTTATTAAAAAACCAAGCGTTGTTTTAAACGACAGTTTGACTTAGTGTAGATTTAATTGTATGAGTAAATAACTAAAACCCATTTTTATTTAACTCCAAGCTTGCAATTAAACACGCATCGTGGTGGCAGTGAACTGTTAGATAGTTAGTACTTGAAACTTAGGACATGGGCGCTCCCCTCCTAACTGGGCAGTAGACACTGCAGTGCTGTAAAACTCCGCAAAAGTAAAAACAGACACCCTGAGTATTAACTAAGAAAATCGCCAGTACACCAGATGTCGGTGCTCACCTGAAAGGCACCTAACGAGACAGGTAGCGCCGCTACAATCAAGCACAAAAATTTCATCTTTTTATCCAAGATAAGAGTTTAACAACAAAACACCGGGTCCTAATGTAAAAAAGCATCTAAAAAAAAAAACTGAAATTGAAGTTTTCACTACTGGTATACCGATTTAATTTAATTTAAAATCAGTTAAGTTGTTTTTACTAACTTTTAGGTTAGGGTACGATTTACTTCGTGCAACAAGCCAACTTGAAAAGTTGGTTTCGTTTATTTCTGGCCATCTGGACATGAACAAACTGCGGCTCACATCATTATCTGAAAAGCTGCGTTTCGTTTTACTTCTTGGAGGTGTGTTGACTTTATGGCGACGCTGTAGCCAATCGAGGATCGTTGGGGCGTGGTTAGTTTCCACTTGTTGCTGTGGTCCATGGCGCAGGCCAGAGGAGTTTTTAATGAGATCCCTCTCATCCAAATGTTTTGCACGTGGTGACCGAACGACGATTGGTTGCCGCTGGTTAGGCACCTGGGTGTCTGGCGGCGCTTGGGACTCGACCACTCCCGCGAGGCTGGGCGGGGTCTGTTTACGTGAGCGCTTTTTTGATTGATGCGCTCGGGGGCGCTCACACATACGCCACGTTGGGAGCAGAAACTCGTGGCTGGTTTACAGTAGGCTTGTGCGTTTGATTTAACAAATAAATTCCAGGTATTCCTAACACGTCAAAAATAGGCCTAGAGGCCTTAGAAACACAAGCTACTGTTTTTAATACGGCTCCATTAGTTAATTTTAAACATAAGTTTACCTGTTGTAACTCAACTATTTCGTTGCTAAAAATAGTGTGGCATTTGCTTTTTTGCTTCAAACGTGGCCAGCCCTTGGTAAGTCCAGCACTGACGATCGAAACTGAACTCCAGGAATCGCACAAAATTTTAATGTTATGTTTTCCTACGCTAGCATCTAGAGTGCTAGATTTTAAAACAGTTAGGGCATCTTTCTCCACGAGAAAGCATGCATTAGCGGATGCCAAAGCTTTGTTTAGTTCGGGGCACCGATTGCGGAGATGCGAGGGCGAATTGCATTCGTAACACGTTCTAACATTGTTAGATTTGACACTGTCGGTTTTATCAGCATTAGCATCAGAGCTAGTTACACTGTCACTGCTATTATTAGTCCCAACCGGGTTAGCTAATACGTTTCGAGTTTGTTAGTTCCGTTTAGACAACTGAGCACTAGCATGTGCTTGTGTTTTAAGGGCCATGTCGGCAGAAATTTGTTTATTTCTGGTTGTAAAATCATCACAGAGTTTGGCTGCTTCTTGCAACGTCCCTGATTTAATCTGGTCCGGCAACCACTTGCGCAGTGCAATAGGACACAATTTGGTGAATTGCTCAAGTAGGATTAAATTAGCCAACTTGTCGTAGCTGCTATTCATTTCAGCTAAGGATACCCATCTAGAAAATAGGGTTCCCAACTCAAAAGCATGTTTGTGGAACAGCTGATCGGGATCATGTTCAAGTGAACGAAACTGGGCTTGAACCGGTTCTTTAGTTTGAACAAACCTTTCTAGTAGCTTATTTTTGACTAGTTCATAATCGTGCATTTCTAAAACTGATATTTGATCACACACTTTAATCAAAGTTTCTCCTAAGAGGGGTTGGAGTCCGACGACCCATTCAGTTTTATCTATCCGTTGAGTCTCCATAGTCTTTTCAAAAATCTTAAAAAAACTATTAATTTCCGATTTGGGATTCCACTTAGTTGTAAGTCGTACTGCATCGGCAATTTTACCAGGTTTGTTTACAGGGACACTGGAAGTAGAAGGGGTAACGGTACCACTGCTGTGGCTTGAATTACTGTTAAGATTAGCAGCCGTTAGCCTTGCTAGTTCGATCTGCTTATCTAATTTTAATAATTCCCGAGAGCTAGCGCGTACGCTAATTTGTACTTCTTGCTCTTTTAATAGAGCGTGTCTATCCTTGATTTGGGCCTCTTGGTCCCTAAGGGCTCGTTCGTGAGCCATGCGTTTGTCAACGATGGCTGCTTCATGAGCTCTGCGTTTGCCTAAATCCGCCATTTCTAAAGCTCTTAATCTTAATTCTTCAGCTTTAAGTAAAAGCTCCTGCTCTTTTGCTGCTAGCTCCTTTTTTTGTAAGATAGTAGCCCCTCTCTTTTCTATAGCGCTTGCTAGTTCGTCTGAGAGATCGGGTAAGGAAATTTTATTTTCCTCAATTGCATTTTTCAGTATTGTAACTGATTCGTGTCTAGATTCACACACGGTAAGGTCTTTATACTGAATGTCTTTAATGACATCTTCAAAATTATCCATATTGGACATTTTTTACTTTAAGCTTCAAAATAAAACTCTTATAAATGAAACTTTACCACTAAAATGCAGCCGCAAATTAATTTACTTTAAATTGAGCATAGCGAGTTATTTAAAACACTTCTCTCCCAATTCCCGTAAGTTTTAGCAAGAAATACACTTAATTTTGACCCCTAACACTCAGCTGTTTAAATAATTTCTAAAGGCTTCTAACTACAACACTCGGCTTGGCGGCCTTAAGCATATCTTATGCAGACTTATCCTTTGGACATAATCACTGTGCGGTCAGTCAAGTCCAATCCAAACTCCCACCTGACGAATGAAGAGGCTTGCACACCGTTTACTGTAGATAGTCTCTGGTTGAGGATAACTACACTGGAACGATGGTTGTTGGGGCCAAGGTCCACTGGATACTGCAACGGAGCTTCGTGTCTGGGTATCGGTCGACTTCTCCTTACAGGAACGTCTCCACTGGGAACAAATTACGGCTTGTAGATTTCCAAGTTGTGGGGGAGGGGGAGCTGCTATTGTTGCCTCCTGGCTCCAGAACTGGCTTTGTTGCTGGAGCCGATGATTTGCACTGTTGTTGTCAGTGCGGACATCGGATTTGTAAAGAAGCTCGTCTTCACAATCAGATTTGAGAGGAGACCTCTGCTCAAAATATCAAAAACCTGAGGGTTTATCGTTTTCGCAACGAACATTATTTTCTTCATTAGCGCCCATTAGGCCTATAACGGCCTCCGTCTTCAAAACACCATAACTCTACGAATAATGGACCAAAACGTTTGAAATCTGCGGCCCTTAATAAACCAGAACTGTATCTACAATCCTGCGAAAACAGATCCATGAATTTCCACTTCAATCATTTTCTACAGCATTTTGAAAAAGTCACCAAACTGACCGGCGCCGCACGCAAATCTTCAATCGCCATTTTCACAACTCTGTAAAAATTGTAATTACTTTAATATTCTTTTGCAGGCATAAAGCCTACCAGCTTAGTGTTGTTTAGGGAGTATTTTACTTCACATATTTGTAATTGAAAACCACAACACTTCATGTTTTTATTCTAGCAATGGCCAAGTTATGTATGAAAACTTCGACTGTTATTTTTATTATTAGCGGCTGCAATAATATTTCACCTATTTACATGCGTTCTAGCATTCAGGGAATAAGCTGGTATATTTAACCTTTTTAATTTTAATTTAATTGGGCAACAGTTTAGCAAAAACTAGGTTTCTAAACACTACTGAACTCGGCAAACATTCCTTCGATTTTTACCGGACAATTATTTTTAAAGTGTTTATCTTGTATTTATTTCAGAGCTCCGACCATAGTAACGATCTTCCTGCTATAAAAAACACGTTTGTATAAAAGTTTGAGCTAAACACTTCGTCCCCCCCCCCTCCTTCAATAGTTGCGATACATAATATCGTAGTTTTAATTAATAGGCCTATTCACGTTGCGAGTTCAAAACTCAGTTCCAATGGCCTCCCAGTCCACAAAAGTCGGCAATTCCCTTTGCCCTCTTTGTTGCCAAAGTTCCCTTCCAACCAGATTGCAGTATTTTTTCCCTCCTCCACTCAGAACAACAGGCTATCCTGCCCGTCCGCGCTGCCCTACCTACTTCCGGTAGTGACAGCCTGGCCGGGTTGAGTCAGTCTCTCCTCCTCCGAGGCGATCCCTCTTCCCCGCACCCCACCCCCCCTCCGTCGCGCTCCTACAGGTCTGCGCCTGCCCTACTCTTGCCAGCCGAGCAGCTGCTATAAAACCAGGCTGTGGGAGAAATTCGAGAGCATAGCTCAACTCCAAGTCAGACGTTACTACGGCGGTCGGAGCAGAGATGTCCCAGTCCGATTGTTGCCATGCCGGGCAAGGTAGTAGTTTAGGTAACTAGTTTTAGCTTTAATTTATTTTTTCGGATTCTTATTCTAAATTTTAACTTAAAGATTTTAACTTAACTTTTGACTTGGGTTCGCGATTATGGGTAGTTAAACCATCGGCATTTTCTGGTGTCCCCTCCCATAACTTAAGGGTTTAAGGTCCCCTTTCTAAAAACCGGCTTTTTTCTTGTTTGTCTCACAAAATGTGAACAAACCTTTTTAGATTCACCAAGGTCCTGTAGCATAATTACAGAAGCACAGACTTCGATGGTAGGGCCCTGATTATTGCTAGCTTGACTCAATGTGAAAGAGTAGATTTGATCTTGTGCAAGATGCCTTGAAACAAAATCTAAACTTAGACTAAGACTGAAATTTGTGAGAGTGCAGTTTCTAACTTAGAGGTGTTTAGGTGACACCAACAGAACTTTTTCTATTCGAAATTGTATGTGTGAATTTTCTTAAATGTAAATTCGTTGCCGATAATTTATTTTCTGTAAATTACTTGTGTGCTTTCACGTAAAGCTAATTTGTTGACTAGTTGCCAATGTAAATTGTATTTCATTCCCCCTGTTTATTAAAACGATGAGTTTTAAACTCAGTTGCTTCTAGAGAGATTTAATTTGCTAGTGTTTTAACTAAAAACAATTCTTTTTATTTTAAAGCCTAAGGTTAGCAATTAAACCACCCACCTGGTGGCTGTGAACCAAAAATTGATTAGTTAGTACTAAAACTTCAGATAGGACATAGACGCTCTATTTCTAACCACCGTGCAGTAGTGACTGCTATGCTAGTTTATACTCCGCAAAAGTAAAAACGGCCACTAGAAGTACAACTAAATATCCAGAGACCACACCAGATGTCGGTGCAGAACAGTAGGCACCTCAAGGATCTGTGAGCACCGCTACAAAACTGGTGGCAGCGGTGGGATCACAAGATGCTGTGCCACTCCAAACACACCTCCCCCCCCTCCCATACTACCATACCAGTTCATCTTAGATGAAGATGTCAGCAGTACGACTAAAAACTGCAAACCCGAGACATCTGTAACCAGTCAAAAACGTTACAAGAAGCAGATGCCCGCCTTAAGTTAACAAAAGGCACATCAGACCCGTATCCAGCTGGAGCCGGGATGCGGCAACCCTCATTTTCACAAGCCGTGAAACATCAGGGAAGCCCTCAGAAGGCAGATGACAACTGCTAACCCTGGAGAAGATGGCTGATAGCTGGACACATCGCTCCTGAGAACCACAACTGGACCATCAACTCAGATGACAGTGCAAGTGTTCAACTTTCAACCAGAAGTGTGACCACACAGTGAAAAGACGATCCATCTACGGTGGGAGATGGATAGACTGACCGCACAGCGATTGTGCATAGAAATCAGGTTAGTGCATATGGGTATGCTCCGGTTGCCAAGCCGAGTGTTTGTTTCATGCATTTTATGTATTT
The DNA here is from genome assembly GCA_023313725.1 of Lithobius niger. Classification (NCBI taxonomy): domain Eukaryota; kingdom Metazoa; phylum Arthropoda; class Chilopoda; order Lithobiomorpha; family Lithobiidae; genus Lithobius; species Lithobius niger. The sequence continues at coordinate 17,057 of JAHWFP010089232.1, forward strand.
AATTATCCACCAGAGTGCTTAGGTAGTATAAGAGTGTATTTTTTATGTTCCTGACTGGATTCGGTTGTTAGAGAAGTGTTTAAATACTCGCTCTGTTCAACTATCATGAGATTTATTTTGCGGCTGCAATTTAAACAATAAGATTCAAAACTAAACGTTTTTTTTCTTAAGATTGAGTTAAATCTAAACTTTCAACATGGAAGAATTAGACGAGATCATTGATCATATTCAGTACAAAGACCTCAAAAAGGCTTGTTTGAATTTAGGTTTAACAGTTTATGAAACCCGTCACGAATCTGTAGAGGTTTTAAAAGTAGCCTACGACGATCAAAAAATTACTTTGACGCAACTTACTAATGAATTACTTGGTGCTATAGAAAAAAGACATTCTGCCGCTCTGGCTAAGAAAGAAATCGCTCTCAAAGAGAACGAACAGTTTTTAAAGGCCGAACAGTTGAAACTTGAAGCTTTAAAATTAGATCATGCAGCCAAGGAGGCCGACAAGTGTCGCGCCCATGAGTTAATGTTAAAAGACACGAACGCCCAAACTAGCGACGCCGCTAGGGCACAAGAAATTCGTAAACTCGACCGTGAGTTGGAGCTAGCCAACAAACAAATTGAGCTAGCTAGCTAGGTTAAGAGCCGCTAACGGCAATAGTGATACAAATCCAGTTCAGGTATTGCCTAGTGTAAATTCCGGTCCTAGACCCGGAAAAATTTCCGATGCTATACGGTTGTTAAATGACTGGGGTCCGAAATTGGAAATAAATTCGTACTTAAAAATGTTTGAACGTACGTTAGAAACTCAACGAATTCCTAGATCAGAATGGGTGGTCGGACTCCAACCTCTTTTCGGTGAAATTTTGGTAAAAGTGTGCGACCAAATGGACGCAGTAGCTATTCAAGATTATGACCAAGTTAAAACTTAATTACTTGAAAGGTTTGCACAGACAAAAGAGTCGGTTCAGTCATCATTTCGTAGTTTAGAGAAACAACCAAACCAACTTTTTCACGAACACGCTTTTGAACTCGAGACGGTATTTTCACGTTGGGTGTCATTAGCTGGCGTTAATGGCCAATACGACAAATTGTCCAATTTAATGTTCCAAGAACAATTCTATAAGTCTTGTCCCGCTGGCCTCCGGAAATGGTTACCGGATCAAATTAAACTTGGCATGTTAACCGAGGCAGCTAAGTTGTGTGACGAGTATACCACTTCTTCAGGTAGTCAAGCTTCTAAAGCTTTCTCCAACCACAGAAACGGAAATAGGTCCGCTTCACGGGCAGCTAAACCGGCTGGTACTGCCGCAGTCAAAGTTAACTCCACTGGTGGGGATTCCGCCAGTTCAAATCACTCTAATAAAGAGTTCGACAGGCCAAGAAAGCCTAACGATGGCATGTGTTTTTTTTTGTAATAAAGCCGGCTACAGAATTAAAGATTGTCGTCTTCGTCTCGCACAAGAAGCTTCTAATCCAGAATCTAAGTCTAGTTGTAATTATATTACTCATGATTCCCCCGAGTTAGTTCTTTCCAAACATATTCATGAATGGACAGTGAACGGCACCAAATGTTTAGTGCTAAGAGACACAGGCTCTACGCATGATGTAATCTCTAGAGACCTCGTCCGTCCCGAGCAGTTTACGGGTGAGTACACCCACTGCCGTAACGCCCTAGCTGAGCAAACTACCGCTCACGCTACTGCACAGATTGAAGTGCAAACGCCCTATGGGCCTTTAACTACAGAGGCTCTCGTAACAGACCACATGGGTCCCCATTTTCAGATGTTGCTAGGAATTCCCTCTCAAACTATTTTAGAGGATAGAGGTTTAAATAAAGTAGCCCCCTTTTCTAATGCAATTACTCGTTCTCAATCTCGTATTGATCAACAACTCCCGATTTTGAAACCAAACTATCGGGAAGTCGATTCTGAAAGTGAATCAGACGACAGTGCTGACCCTCCCGTAGTTACTCCCCCTTCCGTAATTTCCGGTTTTGTCAAACCCAAGGTAGACTCCCTGGATACAGCTATCTTAGGGCCCCAATCAGATCAGTTTTCAAAACTACTGAATATTGACAAGTCTGCTTTTGCCAAACTCCAACTAGAGTGCCCAACATTACAATCATGTTGGAAAACTGCTGAACTCCCGCTGGAGCAGCAGGACGAAAATAAACAATTTTTCGTTGACAAGGGATTGCTGTTTAGAAAGCCTTTTCGTGCTTTAAATAAGCCTCCTATTGAAAAACAACTCGTTTTGCCTAAAGAGTGTAGAGATTTTGTTCTAAACACAGTGCATGCAAATGCATGGGCAGGTCATTTAGGCCGGTCTAAAACTAAAGACCGAGTGTTGTCCAATTTTTATTGGCCTCATTGTTTTTCAGACATTGAATTGTATATCCAAACGTGTCTAACCTGCCAAAAGACTGGAAAGTCAGAGCAGAAGTTTGTTGCTCCCATGGTGCTAGTGCCCATGGATGGTAAGCCCTTCAATAGATTTATTATCGATATTGTGGGACCCATCAGGCCTACAAGCAAGGCCGGTTTCAAGTATATTTTGTCGTTACTGGACCCAGCAACAAAATTCCCAGAGGCTATCCCCCTCAAAGAGGCCAACAGCCAGAGTGTAGTAGATGCTTTATTGCAAATCTTTTCCCGACTAGGATATCCAGGAGAGCTCCAGTCTGACCTGGGCTCACCTTTCATTTCTGAATTAACGTTATTTTTGGAGAAGTGTGGAATAAAGTGTGTAAATTTCAGCGTCAATCACCCCCAATCAAACAGCGTTGAGCGCTTCCACCGCACTCTTAAAGCAGTGTTGCGTGCAGTATGCCATGAGCATCCGGAAGATTGGGAGAGGTGCTTGCCAGGAGCAATGTTTGTTCTTCGAACTGCTCCTCATGAGAGCACGGGCTTCACTCCAGCTGAGCTTGTTTACGGCCGTAACATCAAAGGCCCACTGGAGCTGTTAAAAAGCCAATGGATCGAGCCAGACGTTCATCCATCTGTACTTGAGTACATCTTAGACTAGCTCCAATGATTTAAATATTCCCGTGAGCTTGCACTTGAGAATATGACTAAGAGTCAGGTTAAAAACAAAACTTACTATGACTATAAGGCAGTTGAACGTAAGTTCAAAGGTGACTTAGTGTTAGTCCTTAAACCTTCAAGAGCCAATAAATTGGACGTTTATTGGGATGGCCCTTGCGAAGTTTTGAAGAGATTGTCGGATACCAATTATCTAATAAAGAAGTTTTTTGGTGTTCACAAAGAAACGATCTACCATGTAAATCTTCTAAAACCCTATCTGCCCAGGGAAGGTGCCAATAACTTTTCACTTGCTGAGGAACGTGATTTATATCACAAAGACCATGTCTGGACTGGTCAGCCAGGAGATGGCCACCTTACTTCTAAGGAAGCCATGGCTCTGTTTAGGAAAACAGGATCCTTAACCGAATCGCAGAAGAGTGACCTACTTGCTGTCTTCGACAAAGTAGATGGTGTATTCTCCACTCTGCCGGGTCGTACCGATCTTGTGACTCACGACGTTGAGTTAGTTGATCCAACAGTCAAACCTTGTAAATATTATCGTCATGCTAAGTTTGAAAAGGATTTAATTGTCACAGAGATCAAGCGCATGCTAGATCTTGGTCTTATTGTTGAAACCGACTCTCCACACGGCTCTCCTATGATCATTGTTCAGAAGGAGGATGCCAGTCCTCGTCCGGTAGCTGACTACCGTGAACTTAACAATAATACAGTCACCAAAGACTACCTAATTCCCAACATAGAAGAGTGCATGGAAAGAGCACCCAAATGGAAATATATCTCCATTTTCGATCTAAACAGAGGATTTTGGCAGGTGCGTCTGACGACACAGGCTTCAATGGCCGCCACCATCACAACTCCCATTGGGAAGTCTGCTCCCCTCATGATGAACATGGGGATGAAGAACGCCCCATTTTGCTTTCAAAAGCTTATGGATGGTGTTACTAGGGGTATGGAGGATTACGTTACTCCTTTCCAAGATGACACTGCTCTTGGTGCCGAAACGTGGCAACAACATCTCGATCATGTCCACAATTTTCTCTCTGCTGTCAAGAAGGCCGGGCTTACTGTTAACGCAAAAAAGTCGCAAGTCGCTTGCAGCAAAGCCACCTTTTTAGGTCACGAAGTTGGAAACGGATCTCGTACACCATCAGAGGTGAAGGTCCTTGCCGTGCAAAAAGTCGCACGCCCCCAAACCAAGAAAGATGTCCGTTCCTTTCTAGGTTTAGTTGGTTACTACCAGCGCTACATAAACCATTATTCAGAGGTTTGTGCATGCCTTACGGATTCCCTAAAAAAGGATGCACCTGGTCCCGTTTTGTGGGATGAGTCTAGACAACAAGCGTTTGACTCCTTAAAACAGGCCTTAGTGACGTTCCCAGTACTAAGAGCTCCTGATTTCAACCAGCCTTTCATTTTACAATGTGATTTTCTAAACGTGGCATGGGCTGCGTATTGTCGCAAGAGTTTGACGAAGATGAACATCCTTGTCTTTACGTTTCACGTAAATTAACTGCTAGGGAGCAGAATTATGGTACCACAGAAAAAGAGTGTGCTTGTTTGATCTGGTCCGTGGCTAAACTTCGTCCGTACATTTATGGTACCAAGTTCATCATCGAGTCAGATCACAACCCACTCCACTGGCTCAAGCAAATGTCTGGAAAAAAACCCCAGATTGCTTAGCTGGTGGAGCCTCATCCTTCAAGATTATGACTACACTGTCCGTTACAAACCTGGAAAGTTCCATGTTAATGCCGATGCCTTAAGCCGGTATTTTGTTTAACTTAAAAACAGTTGAGTTTTTTTTTCCTTTAAAAACTAAAGTGGTGGAGCAAAAATTACCTTACACCATTTTTTGTAAAATTTTCTTTAATTATTAAGAGGTACGTTGTCAGGGCAACCTCACTCACAGAAACTGTCAGTTTTCCCCATTCGGACCTCACACCTAAATTTTTTAAGTGCCAATGTTATTCTCCCTGTCATTATCAACGCCTTCCTGTGTGGAAGGATTTTAACAGAGATTATACGACACGTAATTAATATTCATTAGGAATATTCCACGGGGGTTGCAACTTGTTCCCGGTTGGCCCTTCTTTAAGTTTTCATGAAACATTTTTCTTTATAAAAATTTGTCTGTCTACCCCTGGGAGATAAAGGATAGCCATGGTTAACAGGTTGTTGCGTTATTATCCATAAAACCTCCCAGTGTTGTATTTTGTATTTTTAAGTTATGGGACCTATCTCAAAACCCTTTTGTGTTTAAATTTCCTATGTAAACAAGTTGTTTGGTAACCTCAAACCATTCCAGTGGGAGTAGTTTAACAGTAAATAGAGCTGGTCATTTTATGCGCGCCCATAGTATGCAATTTTCTAAACCCTATCGCAGGCTAGGTTTATTGTTATGCGTCCGTCGCAGCCTCCCGGGATAAAAAAAGGCTAGACTAGAGGAAAGGCAGAATGGCTAGGGACATATTACCAGAGCAGTAGATGGCCTCATTTACCTGTTAAAACGAAACGACAAACCCTTAACCATGTACCTTTAATTTTCGTTAACTTTCGAAAATAGTGTTTCCTTTTATTAAATGTTTTGCTCCAATTTCCTGTGTGCTCTGTACGAATTTTCTGCACCACGCACAGCGAACAAGCAATCAGTTAATTTTTGCAAAGTAGTGTTCTTTATAAAATGTAAAAGATTTACTCAAGTTAACTTTACCGCAAAAACGTCAGCCCCCCAAAAAAATAAAATGGTAATTTTAATTTTGTGTAAAAAGTGTACCTTTAACTTCGTCCTGATCCTGGGGTAGGAATAAGTATCCCAAACCTTTAGACTTCGCCTTTGTATTAAGGGAAGATGACAAGCTAAATAGGAGTTGTATTTTTCGATTTGGTTTGCTGGTTGCTTAAATTTAGGTAATTTTTGCAACTTAGATTACAGTGGCTTGGCAGCTGAGTGTTTTGCATACCTGTGTGCACTAACTTTCTGTTTTAGGCTTTCATTTTGGATTCAAAGGAACCCTAAATGAAATCTTCCTCGTGGGGACCTGTAAAGAAGCTCGTCTTCACAATCAGATTTGAGAGGAGACCTCTGCTCAAAATATCAAAACCTGAGGGTTTATCGTTTTCGCAACAAATATTATTTTCTTCATTAGCGCCCATTAGGCCTATAACGGCCACCGTCTTCAAAACACCATAACTCTACGAATAATGGACCAAAACGTTTGAAATTTGCGGCCCTTAATAAACCAGAACTGTATCTACAATCCTGCGAAAAAAGATCCATGAATTTCCACTTCAATCATTTTCTACAGCATTTTGAAAAAGTCACCAAACTGACCGGCGCCGCACGCAAATCTTCAATCGCCATTTTCACAACTCTGTAAAAATTGTAATTACTTTAATATTCTTTTGCAGGCATAAAGCCTACCAGCTTAGTGTTGTTTAGGGAGTATTTTACTTCACATATTTGTAATTGAAAACCACAACACTTCATGTTTTTATTCTAGCAATGGCCAAGTTATGTATGAAAACTTCGACTGTTATTTTTATTATTAGCGGCTGCAATAATATTTCACCTATTTTAATGCGTTCTAGCATTCAGGGAATAAGCTTGTATATTTAACCTTTTTAATTTTAATTTAATTGGGCAACAGTTTAGCAAAAACTAGGTTTCTAAACACTACTGAACTCGGCAAATATTCCTTCGATTTTTACCGGACAATTTTTTTCAAAGTGTTTATCTTGTATTTATTTCAGAGCTCCGACCGTAGTAACGATCTTCCTGCTATAAAAAACACGTTTGTATAAAGGTTTGAGCTAAACACTTCGTCCCCCCCGATACATAATATCGTAGTTATAATTAATAGGCCTATTCACGTTGCTAGTTCAAAACTCAGTTCCAATGGCCTCCCAGTCCACAAAAGTCGGCAATTCCCTTTGCCCTCTTTGTTGCCAAAGTTCCCTTCCAACCAGATTGCAGTATTTTTCCCTCCTCCACTCAGAACAACAGGCTATCCTGCCCGTCCGCGCTGCCCTACCTACTTCCGGTATTGACAGCCTGGCCGGGTTGAGTCAGTCTCTCCTCCTCCGAGGCGATCCCTCTTCCCCACCCCCTTCGTCGCTCTCCTACAGGTCTGCGCCTACCCTCCTCTTGCCAGCCGAGCAGCTGCTAACTCCAAGTCAGACGTTACTACGGCGGTCGGAGCAGAGATGTCCCAGTCCGATTGTTGCCATGCCGGGCAAGGTAGTAGTTTAGGTAACTAGTTTTAGCTTTAATTTATTTTTTCGGATTCTTATTCTAAATTTTAATTTAAAGATTTTAACTTAACTTTTGACTTGGGTTCGCGATTATGGGTAGTTAAACCATCGGCATTTTCTGGTGTCCCCTCCCATAACTTAAGGGTTTAAGGTCCCCTTTCTAAAAACCGGCTTTTTTCTTGTTTGTCTCACAAAATGTGAACAAACCTTTTTAGATTCACCAAGGTCCTGTAGCGTAATTACAGAAGCACAGACTTCGATGGTAGGGCCCTGATTATTGCTAGCTTGACTCAATGTGAAAGAGTAGATTTGATCTTGTGCAAGATGCCTTGAAACAAAATTTTAAACTTAGACTAAGACTGAAATTTGTGAGAGTGCAGTTTCAAACTTAGAGGTGTTTAGGTGACACCAACAGAACTTTTTCTATTCGAAATTGTATGTGTGAATTTTCTTAACTGTAAATTCGTTGCCGATAATTTATTTTCTGTAAATTACTTGTGTGCTTTCACGTAAAGCTAATTTGATGACTAGTTGCCAATGTAAATTGTATTTCATTCCCCCTTTTTATTAAAACGAAGAGTTTTAAACTCAGTTGCTTCTAGAGAGATTTAATTTGCTAGTGTTTTAACTAAAAACAATTCTTTTTATTTTAAAGCCTAAGGTTAGCAATTAAACCACCCACCTGGTGGCAGTGAACCAAAAATTGATTAGTTAGTACTAAAACTTCAGATAGGACATAGACGCTCTACTCCTAACCGTGCAGTAGTGACTGCTATGCTAGTATATACTCCGCAAAAGTAAAAACGGCCACTAGAAGTACAACTAAATATCCAGAGACCACACCAGATGTCGGTGCAGAACAGTAGGCACCTCAAGGACCTGTCAGCACCGCTACAGATTTTTCATTGATATAAACGGCAATGCGGACGTCTGCTTCTTGTTACTATGTTGTTGGAGTCACGGACATCTAGTTGAAGGATTGTTCAACACAAATGGCATAGTAGCATGGCAGGGGGCAAACGCTTGAGGGAACAACAGCACCTGTCCATCCCACCGCTGCCACCATTTGTAACAGCGGATGCTACAACGGCTGAGGTACTTGTAACATCGCCGTCGCCTGGTGTAACTGGATCTTGCTTATTATCACTCTGCGTTCACTTTTAGTACTTTTTAGGTTAAAACAGCACAACTGCTACGTTCCCAGCATAGGGAATGGAGCATCGATGTCCTAATATTAAGATCTGACTAGCAATAACAAGCGGGTAATGCTGCCACCAAGGTGGAAAAAAGCTAGCTAAGTTAAATTGAAGAGAAATTTCTTAAATGTTAACTTCCAGCAAATATCAAACTAATAACTCAAATTGGCGTTTAAAACTCCGGGTTTTTATTTTAAACGAACATAATAACGATTGCACTTTACATTTAGTTATTATTTACACAACTTAACTTTAGATTAAAAGCATACTTTGAATTTTACATTAAATTCATTCACGTGAACTTGGCTTTAGTTCAAATATAAATTTCAAATAGAAACTGTGGTTTAGGCAAGGGGAATTAACAAAGAGCCCTCTAAATTACAAACAGCCTCGGCTGACTTATAAAAGTAGACCTCACAGTTTTGTTTCAAAAGGGAACACCCAAAAGATCAAACCATCCCCATTGGAATTCACATTAGAAAAGGGATGTACGCTCCATGAAGTACTACGCTTCTGCAAATCTAATTGACCCAATGGCCTTTGTTTACATTAAATTAGATTAATGAAAACTGTGAAATAAAAGCTAGTTTTTAGGAAGGGACCATGAACCCTTACGTTATGGCCGTTAACGTCCTAAATGCTGATGGCTTACCAGACCATAAGTTACATTCAAAGCTAAAGGTTTAATTTAATTTAAACTATAAATTTTGAATTATTTTTTTTATTATTATTATTATTATTACTATTTATTTTCTATTGTTCTTAAGGCCCTCAGCCAATCAGACCTCCGTAGCTATCCTCGGCGTCCGCGCCAACTTCCGGTAATGTGTATATAACCCCAGCCCCAGGAGGCAATCGTTAGCACACGCTCATCCTCAAAGCCAGAGGTGACTACGCCAGTCGGTATAGGAGATGTCCCATCCGAATGTTGCCATGCCGGGCAAAGGTAGTTGGTTCGTATTAGACTAGTGTTAGCCAGTTTTACCATAAATTATATTTAATTTTGGAAACCCCATTCGAAATTTTAGTTTTAAACTTAACCTAACCTTAAGCTTTGAGGGAATTATGGAGCTGGAGCCATAGTCGGCATTCTAGGCCCCCATCGCCATAACTTCAGGGTTCACGGTCCCTTTCTAAAAACCAGCTTTTTTTTCCCGTGTTTATTATTATGAATTTAATCTAAACACTAAATCTGCATTTAGACGACGTATTTTTCGGGTGCTTCCCTAGATACTAAGGATCTACAGATTTGAAGATTTGATCTTAGGTCGGACTTAAGAAACATAGTCTTGACTATTTGTGTGTAATTCCCGCGGTTTGCAACAAATAGATTTATTTCATGTAATTCCCGCGGTTTGCATGTTATAACGGGTTCCCGAGGTCCCACAAACATTTTCTAATCGAAATTGTAGTTTTACTCTTCATTTTGTTGTTGAAGTTTGAATTGAATTTAATGTAAATTCTTGTTGATTTTTCCTGTTGTAAAAATCGCCGTGCTTTTTTTAAAGCTTTCTTGTATTGACACTAGTCGGATTTTAAATGTAACTGTTTATATTTATTTGCCTTTTAATAAACCACTGAGTTTGTAAAACGCCTGTTTTTCTACTAGTTAGACTAAATGTAGAAGTTATAGTTCTTAAGAAAACCACTTAATAATTAAACTTAGGGCTGCATTTAGAAACACCCATCTGGTGGCAGCGAATACCCCCCCTTTAAAGTTATCTAGTTAGCCTACAGTTAGGACAAATGACTCTCTGTTACCCATGCTGGGCCAGTAGCATACGTGTGCTGTTTTCCGTAAAAGTAAAAACCGCCACTGAACTAGAAGTTTAGAGGTCAAAACCACATTGATGTCGGAGAAGTTACAAGCACCTTGAGAATCGTAGCTACGGCCGCTACAGGATTTAGAATATTTAGAACTTTTAACAATAGTTGAATCAGTTTTTGCAAATAGATGAATTATTGATTCCATAATTAATGGCATAGTTTACCACTCAAAATTGATTTGGGATCAAATGCAACCTTATTGCCAGCCTGCTGGTACCATACCTATTTTGCAAATTTTAAATTGCATAAAACTTTAAAACCTTGGGTAGGTAAGGCAGTTAAACCTTTGGGCATTATTTGGGTTGATGTAACTTTGAATAACATAACGCCAAAATTAAGGGCTGTAATTGGCCCAGGTGAGCAGCCTGCTTTACTGGGTTGCAGTTGGATGACGAGGTTTAGGTTAAATTTGGATCCTTACTATGACTTGGTACAAACACAAGAAATTGAGGAGATTGAAAGTGAAACTGATGTACACCTCGTTTCTGACCAGGAAGTCTTTGCTCGGTTCACCAACCTGTTTTCTCCGGGTTTGGGTAGCCTCAAAGGTTTTAAGGCCAGCATCAAGCTCAAAGCTGGAGCAACACCTGTACATAAAAAGCTAGACCCGCCCCTTTAGCTGTTGGGGAAAAGGTTGAAGCAGAGATTCACTGATTGGCGCGGGAGAGGGTTCTAAAGCCAGTAGATTGCTGTGCCTGGGCCACGCCTACAGTGCTGGTGTTTAAGCCTAACGGGGACGTTAGAATAGTAGGTGATTACTCAGGTATGGTTAATCCACAGCTGGAAATAGAATTTCACCCCATTCCAAGAGCTGAGGATCTGTGTTTAGCCAGGTTTCTAGGTGCGATACATTTTCAATCATAGATTTGAGCGAAGCATTCCTGCAAGTGGAGTTGTATGAAGAGTAAAGCACCGTTAACTACAACCACGTGTTTAAGTTTTTTTTTCCAATGGCAGAGATGTCCTTTTCGTTTGGCATCTTCTGGTATTTTTCAGAAGCAAATGGAATATGTGCTGAGGGACATACCTCGGGCTAACCCATTTTTTGACGATATTCTTGCTGCTGGAAGGGGCAAGGGGCATGATGGCACTCCGTTAAAAGTCTGTGCTGCACTGCACAAAGCGGTTTTAAGGTTAAGAAGACTAAATGTGTAGTGAAGTCCTGTGCTTCAGGCAGATTGGAGAGGATACCCGGACTCCAAAAATCAAAAACCTCGGGGGAAAACACTCAGTTTTCTGAAGCTCCACACTTCAGCTCTTATTTGCTTTCACGTAAAGCCAGTGTAAACTAGTAAACTTAAATGTAAAGTGTTCATTCTTTTCCATTTGTGATGTTATAATAATGCCAAGAGTTTTTAAAACTTCAGGATGTTTCCTAGTAGATTAATCGCTTGAGTTGAAAATAACATGTAGCCAATTTTTTATTCTTAACTCCAGTCGGCTTTTAATGTTACCCACCGGTGGTGGCAGCTTACTCCAGATAGATATTACGGATAGGCCTATATTTTAATTAGGACAACGACGCTTCATTCCCCAAGCCGGGACAGTAGCCCAAAACTGTGCTCTTTTCCAACAAAAACGTCAAACAGTCACTCCAACGTAATTTCTAACAAGCCAATGTCAACCATGATGTCGGAGATGTTGCAAGCACCTTCCCAGTCGTAGCATCCCCCGTTACAAATGTAAAACTAAGTCAAAGCTAGATAAACTATCTAGGTTTCCAGATTGATAAGGATGGAGTTTCCAACAGACCAGAAGTGCTGGACAGTATAAAGAAAGCACCTGAGCCAAAAAATGGTAAGGAGCTTAGGATTCATGAAACGGTATGGAAAGTTTCACCATGTGGCCTACATACTGGCCCCAATGAACAAATTACTTTCAACCAAAAACGAATGGCAGTTGGATAAGAAGTGCTCCAAGGCAGTGCAGGAAGCTAAAGAAGCCTTTCTTGAAGCTAAGGTCCTAATGCACTACGATCCAAAACTTCCACTTAAACTAATGTGAGACGCATCGTCAGTAGGCGTGGGCGCAGTTTTTTTTTATGCATGTGTTGCCCAATGGAGAGGATCGCCCTGCTGCATGCATTTCCAGGGCTCTTAGTAAAGCAGAATTTGGAATGCTAATTTTGATCAGGAAGCACCCTCAATTACTTTTTGTGCAAAACGTTTCCATCAATATCTATTTGGGCGTAGATTCATACTACAGACTGATCAGCAAGCATTACTGCGGGCAGTTTAAGGTTTCAATCCCGGCTATGGCCACCGTGAGAATTCAACAGTGAGCCGTTTTTCTAAACGGGTACGATTTCGAACTGCAATATATTCGTGGTAAGCTGAATTTAACAGCAGATTATTTATCTTGTATGCCTGTTCCGTATGAATCTCCGTCTTCTAGACCAATAAGCTGGAAAGTAATGAATCTTGAAAGCTACGTCCACAACTCCTTGAAGAGTTCCACCGAGGACACTACGGGCTAGTCCGTATCAAATCTCTTGCAATCTCTAAGTTTTGGTGGCCTAATATTGACACTGATTTGGAGAGAACTGTTAAAAGTTGCAAGGCCTGCCAGATAAATAGGAAAGTAGGTGCTAAACAAAAAAAAAAGCATGTTTGGGAGCGACCTGCATCCGTTTGGTATAGATTCCATACTGAATTTTTGTGAGTTTCAAGGACATATGTTCCTAGTGATAATTGATGCACATTCCAAGTTTCCATTTGTATTTAACATGAAGCGTAATAAAACGGCTTCGAAAATGATTAAAGTTTTCATTGAGTTATTTGCTACTTATGGAAGCTATAAAGTTATTGCCTCTGACAATGGCAGACAGAACTGCAGTAACCAATTTCAAATGTTTTTGAAATAAAAAGGAAAACTTCACATTACTAGCATTGCATAACGTCCGGTTACAAACAGATAAGCTGAAAATCTGGTCCGCTTGCTAAAAAATTCACTAAAAGTGAGTAAAACTGAAGGTCTATTTTTAGAAAATGCAGTGTTAAATTATTTGGTCCAGGCGCGAAATATTCCACACACGACTACGCAGTGTTCACTATCGGAATTATTCTTACAGCGTCTTGTGTGTACGCAAATGCCACTTATGTTTCCAAGCGTACAAGATAATATCGATAAGGCACAGGACAATCAGTTGAAGCCTACACGTCTCCGTAGCGAACTAACCTTTGCAGTTGGAGACCTAATTTATGTGACGGATGCAAGGCCAAATGTGAAAAATGCTTGGATTCCGGGAACAATTATTATTCCTTGCGACGGTGGTTAATTTTACCGCATCTCATTAGCAGAGTCACCAATAATCTGGCGGAAGCACGCCGAACAGCTCAATTACGAGTTCCTGTCGAGCAGGGATGGTCACGCGAAGTATTTGAGCCAATCAGCGATCGGGAGCGATCATCCGATGTTGCTGAGCCTATCAGCGACGCCAGCAATCAACAATCAATGAGGGCGTGGCACAATAATCCCTCGTATTCGCCGCGTAGGTGTGATAGTAAAAAATTATGTCCGTCACAAATTTTTACAACGACTTCAAATCTTGCAAGATTTTCCGAGCAAAGGCTTTCTGCTGGTTTTGGAAGTCGTGCTAGTAAAGAAATTGCATCTTCTTTGAATAAAAATAAATCGCCAGCGAAGAATTTGCCATCGAATAATCAGACATAGAGGATGTTCTGCCATTGTTATCTCCAAATTTCCTGTCCAGGGGTGTGCGTCAATGTTCGTCGATCATGCCGCCAACGTTAGTCTCACAACACGCAATGCCGACGCTCCGCTCTGAGGCTCCCGATTTCGGTGCCTGCGCCTTTGATGTCTTCTGGGCATTTGCGATGGGCAGTCGGGTTCGCCACCTGCCTAGTAAAAACTTGTAGCAGGGTTTCTTTTGGTGGTGACTTTATGCAGCCAATTATTTTTTCCTTTTTGGTTTGCTTTATGTGTGTCATTCCTTTTGTGTGAGGGGAGGGATGACGTGCTTGCTTTTAAATCTGCAAGTGCAGCTTGAGTTGTTGGAGAAGAATATCACTCAGTTCCATAGTTGTTCCTTCAAACGGCGCCAAGCAAAACCCCTTTGCTCTGCCGACTTTTCCATTTTTCTCCAAGCCTTCCACCAATCAGACCCCCATAACTCTCCTACCAATCCGCACTTTTGGTCGCGAGAATCCGCCCTCTAACATAAAAAGCCCCAGCTCCCCTCACTCCTTAGAACACGCTCAGCAGATCTCGAAGCCAGAGGTAGCTACGCCAGTCGGTAAAGGAGATGTCCCGTCCGAATGTTGCCATGCCGGGCAAAAGTAGTGGTTCGTATTGACTAGCATTAACTTAGAAAATTTAACTTTTGGAAACCCCATTCAAAATTATAGATTTAAACTTAAAACTAACCTAAACTTTGAGATTTATGGAGGTGACGCCATTATCGGCATTCGTGGTCCCCGACCCCCATAACGTCAGGGTTCACGGTCCCTTTCTAAAAACCAGCTTTTTTTCCCGTGTTCTTAGTATGAACTTACTCAAACACTAAAATAATCACTTAAACCAATTAGGTTTGTAGAAGCAGTGACTTCGATGGCTAGTTGCCCAAACTCATTTAAGTGTTTTCGCTGATTGGCAGAGTTTTGTAACTTAGAAGTGATAAAATCTAAATGTCAGATTTGATTCTAAGTCGCACTCAGGAAACATAGTCTAGTAGTATTTTGTGTAATTCCCATGGTTTACACTTAATAACAGGTTCTTGCAAGTTCCTCTTTTTCTCTTCGAATTTGTTGTTCTTTGCACATAACATGTAAAGGTTGAAACTGAATTTAATTGCGAATTCTCGTTGAATTTTAAATGTAAAATTCGTGTTGCTTTTATTTAAAGCCGTTTTTCTTGTGATACTAGTCTGAAATGTAAATACTTGTTTTTTTATATTTAACTGTCATTTAATAAACCAAGAGTTTGTGAAACGCCAGTTGTTTACCAGTACGATTAATTGCTAGATTTAATTAGTTAAGAAAACCACTTATTACTTAAAGTCAGGACTACAATTAACCACCCACCTGGTGGCAGCGAATACCCCCCCCCCTTTAAAGTTGACTAGTTAGCCTACAGTTAGGACCAATGACTCTGTTACCCATACTGGGCTAGTAGTACATGTGTGTTGTTTCCTGGAAAGTAAAAACCGCCACCGCAACTAGTAATTAAAGGTCAAAACCATCTTGATGTCGGCGAGGCTACAAGCACCTCGACAGTCATAGCTTCGGCAGCTACACTAAGGGCACTGCTGCTGACTCCCAACCGTTACCCTGCGTGGTAGTCCACTCATTTTGGTCCGCTCTATTGTACATTTCCACATACACCGAACACATCCAATACGAGTTTTGGTATTTGGATGTGCTCGCCAATTCGTGTGCTAACTATGCGTCTCGTCTCCCAAATATACCCTTTTGGGCAGTCCTTCCAAGGGACCCAGTACACAGCTGCGATGGTGGAGGGAAGCTGCAAAGGTCTAACAGTGGCTGCTATAGTTACTGGTTCTTCCTACACATGCTAATGCTCAAACTCGTTAACTTCTTTTTCTCTCTCGTGCTTCTTCGTCCGTGACCTAGTTTTATATGGCTCGGGGTGTTGCTCAGTGGCAGGAGGTGGAAGTAAAGCAGTAGCTGCTAGTAGGGTTGCAGGTATGTCAACGTTGGCCGTTACCCTCGGGCAATCATCGTCGACAACCCTTACTCTGGTTTCCAAGTAACCGGGTCTTAACGTTTGGGGGATTCCGGAAAAAAGCACTTATTCCCGACTTTCTTGAGAGCATGTTTAACCTTTTTACCTCTCCCCGTTAGGTAGGCTACTACCGCCATCGTTCTCTCAGCCTTAGGAAGCTGCTCCGTTCTCTTTTTTAAGGGGCCAACCGTCATCTTCACATCCCTGAAGGCCTTGTTAATACATCTCGCCGGATAGTTCAACTCGAGGTACTTAGCCTTGGCCTTCCTGAAATGATCACCTTCACTCTGTGCAGCGCCGCAGCTAGCTTTTTCCAAGGAGTGCAAGGACAAAATATTAGGCCTCTTCCCAACAAGTAAACAAATTTAGGGGCAAAGTGACTCCAACCCCAACCAAAATGTAGTCAATTTTATCTTATCTGGGCCCCCAACTGGTCAATTTCGGGCCCCCTGCCTCCTGGGCCCGGGTGCCTTGCACCCATTGCACCACCCCTAATTGCGGCACTGACTCCGCATCATCTGTCTTCTACTAATCCAAAAGCCAAAAGCTACAACTTTGGTTGCCCCGGCCATCTACATGGTTTGGCATACGGCAACACCTCAGTTTGCCTCCACTTCCACGACTACTAACATGTGTCCAAAAAGGAAACATTCCTTCTCTTTCAAGCTCGGAGGAGTGCAATTGCTGCATACAGTGACCAACGAGAACACCAAATCTGCTGGGAGGGAATGAAAGTGTTAATATGATCTAACACTTGCCAGGATTCCCATCTGAGGACCCGGGAATCCTTTGCCAGCCAACACTGCCAAGGCCTTGGAATTCCTTTAATGAATGTAGAAGAACCCTCTCACAAGCAGATCATCACAGGAGCTGCAGGATCGAATGAGTGAGCAATGGAAAAATTTCCTAATACCACCACCACAGGAAGATGGCAGCATCAGCACTAGAGCCAGCCAGCCTAGCTGACTGAAGGCCAACTGTGAAAGTGCGCGAAGTTCAAATTAGGTAGTTGACCAGTTTATGCCTTTGGTGGACTGGAGTTGTAAAGAAGGCCCGAGTTATTCACCCGATTTGAGAGGATACCTCAACTCAAACCATCAACAACCTGAGGGAAAACTTCGTTTACGGCAACGAACACTTTTTTTTTCTCGGCGCCTCGCCCGTGAAAAACTCCGAAATTCAAACGCCTGTATCTTCCAAGAAAATGGACCAATCCGTCTAATCTAGACAGCTCTTAATAGCCACAAACTTTATCTGTTTTCCCGCGCAAACAGAACACGAAAATTCCTTTTAGAACTTTCACAACATCCATTTGAAAAACGCACGAAACCGATGCCGTAAAATCACCATAGTGCACGAGACGCCATTTTCGCCACTTGTAAAAATTTGTATATGCTTTCATTTTCACTTAGGCATAAAGCCGAAAACATTAGTTCAGTGTTTTAGAGGGAGGAGCTTCCTCTACGCAGGTACTTAACCTCCCTAATAAATGTACAGATATCTTGTTTTGATATTTCTTAAGTAGATTTAAGGTGATGATCTAAGATGCACTTAAGAAATGTCCAACATCCAAAAACCTGATTTTACGTCTATAAATATTAACTCAACTAATTAAAATGCGTTTTGGCATTCGCTGGTAACCTTAACTTTTATTTTATAATAATCTTTTA
>JAHWFP010089233.1:0-12453 GCA_023313725.1 Lithobius niger
AAATGTTTCTCCCCTTTTTTGAGCTTTTCGAACATGGTGCCGAAACCCGGGAATGGGTTAGGGGTCCTTTAGATTGGGGGTTCTAGTCTGGGAACTTTTTGACCCTTTTAGGAGTTTTTCTTTTCCCTCGGGGAAAAATAAGGTAAAACGTGGGTAAACCTTTTGGTTAAGCCTGGGCCTTATTTTTCAAGTTTTTGACTTTTTGTTAGGCTTATTCTGCTCGTTAAGCCTAACGTCCTCGGATCTTGTCCAAAATTGGTAGGGGCATGGAGAAGGGTCGTATGAAACCGTTTTTAGGGTTTAGAACGTTAAGCCTAATTTAAACCTAAAAAATAGGCCTAAATTTTTTCTACTCAAAAAGAGTTAATTTCAACTTTCGTTTTTGCCAGGGAAGCAATTTTCTCTTAGGATGTTTGTAAAAACAATTTTCGCTTTATTTAAAGCACGATTGCTCATAGAAGCGAAATTCTACTTTGAAGGTTTGGTTATAAAACCAATTCGGTTTGCTCGTAAGAAGCAATTTCTATTCTTCAACGGTTTTTTTCCCCAAAGGGGTTTTTTTTCCCCATAATCAACTTAATTCTTTCGGCCGTTTGCAAAATCCCCAACTTAATGAATTCCGATTACATTCAGTAGGTCTGTTAGCCATATTCCAGCTGCACTTTTTTGCCCACTCAGTGGCAAGCATCAGTTCTGTCTTTACTTTTTCATTGGAAGTATTCGGTGCACGTTTGGCCCATTCAGTGGCAAATGTTTGTAGTTTTCCTTTGCCCATTCAGTGGCAAGTGTCTGTAGTCTTCTTTGCCTATTCAGTGGCGTTTTGTCGCAAGTGGTCTTGCCTTTAGTGGCAACGTTCAGCAGTATGTCGTTTGTTTTTCGCTTTTGCTCTAGTTATAGAGGATTTTTTCGGGCTCAGGAAGCCATTTCTGCCTGTCTATGCCCATAGGTGTTCTTATCGGCTCATATAAGAGCAATTTCTTGTTGATTCCAAGGGTAGTTTGGCTCGCATGAGCAAACTTTTTCTAGTTCATATCCATCGGCTACAAACGTAGTTGTAGCCCAATTCCACATCGGTTGGGATTGGGGTTCCAAGTCGCCAGCGTAGGCGCACCAAGTCGTCTCCGGACGCAGGCTAACTTTCACTTATGTCAGGGTGAAGTTAGAATTATATGAAATTCCTCTAGCCAGAAGCGCCTAGCAGGGGTCGAGGAGGACCAGCCGGGTGGCTGGCCCGAAGGCTTTCTGATTTTTCGTGTTCGGGCCGCTGATAAAAGCGGTCCTCCTCGACTGGTCCTCCTCGACCCCTGCTAGGCGCTTCTGGCTAGAGGAATTTCTGGCTACTAAGCCTTTAGTAGGCCTGTTTTTACTGAACCCTTAGTCAGGGTAGCTTCCCTGGTTAGGCCCAAAGTAGGCTCCTTTCTTTCAGTCCCAAACCTAAAGTTCTGACCCTAACATCCCCAATCAGTCTAGACCTCTCTCTCCCAACTTCGCTAGCTCTTTTCGTCAGGAGGATTGGGGGGGTTCATTAATGCGGGGGGGGGGGGTGACAAGCAATTTAATGGTCGGACAAATATGTTTTTTTTAATAAAAGAAACAGAACAATAGAAATTGATTTTAGACTAATTAACACATTGAGAATATAATGTGTATATTATTACATATACTTACTGCTCCTTTTTCTGCTTCTCTTTTTCAACGTATAAATGCCTCCGCTTCGCCAGGTTTAGGGTTCTGTGTTCTTCCGTCATATGCTGCCTTTCTTTTTCTATTGTGAAATCTTATCTTTTCTTTCTGATCTTCGTCCATATTTTCACGTGCTGTTGCCATTCTTTTCTATCTACTTCATTAGCTTTGACCTTCTGATTTTCAGTCATTTCTCTCTGTCTTTTGTTCATGTTCGCAGTCTTTCTCCCTTCTCTGATCGGTCTTTCTGTGTTTCTCTTCAGCCTTTCTGTTAACTCTCCTCTCCATCTTTTCCTGTCTTTCAACATCTTTCTCATCTTTCACCCCTGTGCTTCTGTTTCTTCCAAATCGCTGTCAATGTCGACGTCTGAATCGAACTGATCTTCCGACGTCCTATGGTTGAACTTGTAGTATCCATACACATACATAGTCACACCATCATCGATGTACCTTTTATCATCATAAGGTGAGAGCAGTTTCTTACTGACAGTGTTGGTAGTTATTTGCTGAGCTTTACTCGATATTGTCGACCATGTACCAGTCTTTACAATGTGCTCTTGCAAACACTCCTTGTAATCGTTGTGCATGATGTGATGTTTCATGTAGGTCTTGCTGATGCCGTTTTCAGTTTGCTTCGATCGTTGTTTCTCCGTCACGAACGAGTACATCTTGGCTCGCAACCCAATAAACTCATACCAACCACCAACACCACCATGGGATCCTTGAAGTATCCCAGCTTCTGTTTGTTTTTATCGGTGTAGGATGGATGTTCGGGTGGATAATTACTGGTATAAAAAAGCCGTCTTCGTCATACCTTCGTATAGGTCTTGGGTCACAATTTCGTACGTGAGAGTGTTTGTATCCGTGAAGAGAAGCTTGGCCTTGGCTCTGTACGTGGGTTGGACATACTCGTAATGAAACTGGTACATGACCAGCTTGCTCTGCTCGAGTATGGTGAATCCCAAATACGTCGGTAGATCCCACTTCACCTTTTGTGTCTTGAGCATAACGGTTATCAGGTCGTTCTTCAGAATCTGAAATGAATCTGCATACGGTAAAGAGGTGTACTTGACACATTTTGTGGCATTCTTCACGAGCTCTACTAACTTGCGGTTTTGTTTATTCTCAATCATCTCCCCCAAAAACGAGTTATTTTACAGTTTCAAAAGTCCTTCCTGAAGGCATTCTGTCTCTCTTCCGTATTTGCGTCAATGTAAGGACGCAACCAAGCCCGCTGACGGAAGCGGAGAATCCTGTAGGTATGACGCATAATCATTCCATGTTTCAAGTAGAATTTGAGGTTTCTATAGTGAACCACGTACTGCTTTTTTGTCATGTATAGTGGAAACCATGTTGACAGTCGGCTTGATGCTGTGGTTAATCTCTTCCGAGACTCTTTCCATTAACTCGGACACATCTTCTATGGCTAGTTTCTCCGATGCCAAGAGATAGTCGCTGTGTGATTCGTGCAACTCTACTGGATAGTCGAGATCAACCATCAAGATGTATCGTTGCATTCGTCGACGTTAAACTCTCGAATTTCTTTCTTGGTAAGCCAAGTAAATTCCGAAATAGGAAGGGGCTCACTCATTGCTTTACCGTACAAGTTGTTGGCATTGGCATTCAATAGGAAGATGGAAGGTTTTGTTGGGTCATACTTTTCCATGTAACTGTTGTTGGCGACGGCGTGCCGCTTACCGATGTAGGCTAGCCCACCTCTTATGCGAGAGGAAATAAAATTGTGTTTATTCACGTGGGTAAACGACTCCAATCCCACTTTTGTCATGCGCAGAGCCACCACCTAACTGACACCTGGGGTAGACAGGTAGTAACATGGGTCCAGGCTGTAGTTGGTTAAGCATAATTTGAGAAAGCATTGAAAAACCTGTGCCAAGATGTAAACGACATGGTAGCTGGCGAAGGTTTTGTCGCTCAGCTGGTTCCACGTAGGTTTGGCGTCTTCATAATCGACGTTGCTGATTCCTTCTTCTTTGATGGCTTCACCATGAGCATTTCCAGAATTTCGTCTTTGTTCCCGGGAAACAGTTTACCGAGAGGACTTTCCTTTCCCTACAAACTTTCCTTCAAGATGTTAAACTCTCAGCCGCTCTTCTTGTAATTTTCAGCCAGCGTGGCGAGGGAGGTGCTCAAGAAATCAAACGTATCTAAAAAACGTGAGGGTCATCTGAGGCGGATCTTTATTGTGATGCAGATCTTCTCCTCATGCCTTGCGACATGATGTATGATGCGTGCAACATGACAGCGTCGATTTATGACAACAAGGAAACAATTTTTCCTGCAGTAAAAGACGAAGGACTGTTTTCTGAATCCCGGCATTCTATGGTTTGATTTCGATTTGATAACCCTGATATGGAAGCCATCTTAGATTTTGAATTCTCGCTGCAAGCAACTATTTATTCTACCATCATCTGATATGCATGCAAGCATGTTATAACAAGAAATCACATCTCATGGTAAAAAGGACGATTCGTTCCAGGGTTCTCGTTGCTCGTCGAACATGCGCGATGGTAAAATGTCACACTTGTGTACTACGGCACGAAATATATATATCAAAAACCAAAACTGGTAAAAGGGGCCGCCAAGTTCCGAATGGTTCGGCCCTTCAAAGGAATAATATCAACACACCAAAACATTCGCCAAGTTAATCGCACTGCTTAATAGTTCGAAGGTTAAATGAAAACTAGAACATTGCTACTTTCGGTAGGATATATATGGATATATGTTGAGGTTAATTTACGTGAACCGATCTACTACCATTTTAACGCATAAACGCAAACACGTTTCTAAATACAACTCACATTTAATGCAAGGCAAACGGCTTACAAAACTAACAGAAACATTTCTAAATAAATGGTCCGAAATGGTGATGTTGCTCCTGGCCTAGCGCCAGTCGAAGTGAGGTTTTGGCAGCCCTCACGGCTGTTACAAATCTCGGTAACCAAGGGAACCACTCTTCAGCAACTTCCGTTACCGAGTTGCACACCATCCACCGGATTCGGGCTAACAGGTTGTCACCAGTCCCAAGCTTGCACACAACCAAAACACCAGGAACTGGGAATTCCAACACATGGTCATTAGCCCTGTTGTCACACAAACTGTCACACAAATACCTTAATGGTGACGGCCAATTTGGTACGTCTTAACAATATATATGGATATTTTTGCTAATCGTAGCCTCTGTTATTTATAAGGTCTTTCAATCATAATAATTTGACCGTGAAGTAAACCGAAAAAGATCAGCCTACAGGAAAGAAATGTTTCGAAACGGTCACTTTATCTTCATTTGCATCTATACCCAGAGGCTGACTCGTGGTTCTTGACGTGGGAATATAGGACTACTCGTTTAGCTTGGGAGGTGGGATTTTGAATTTCGGTGCATGTTGGGGTGGGTGGGGGGGAGGGGTCCCTTTCGTCCCGTCCTTATAATTTTACATTTTTTTTTTGGGGGGGGGGGGGGGGCTTACGGATATAGATTTTGAATTGTGAAATACGGTTTTGTTTTAAGTTGTACGGAAATATTGTATGCAAAGGTTGTGGGCACTGGTCCTCCCAACTTTCAGGCAAACATTAATGAATGTGTTATTTTGTTTGTTGAATGACTCGGAGGGGAGGGGGAGGGGTGAAGGACAACGACAGTGAAAAAAATTTCGCAGGGGACTGAGCTAATCCAGCTAGGGGGGTCTGGGGAGCGCTGTTTGCTCCCCCAATGGCATCTAGGGAACATTTTACAGCACGTCAATGCCATATCCAGCTTATACAGCGTAATTTTTCACATGTTTTTGAGTTCCCGTTTTCCCCTTCCCTGCTTCTATATATAAGAAAAAAAGAGAGAGTGCTCTTTGGGGGAAATAAATAAATACGATAGTTAGAAGGACAACGAGTTCATTCGCTTTCCGTTAGTTGTTAGTGATGGATGAGCGGCGTTCAATATCAACAACTTCAACTTTTCTGGCAGACCCAAAGTACGAGATATGTAAGAGCATAGTCTTGCTGCTCATTTTATTTTTAAATTGTCTCCTGTGGAGTTTACCTTATTGCCGGCAATTTTATTACCCCCTCCCGCCCCTAGTCAACGCTAGCGCTGCCGAGTCAGTATGGGTGAGCGTTTGATTACAGATTTTGCCCAGTTTCACGCACCGTTTAACTGCGTGATTGCAGGACCAACGGGTAGTGGTAAAACTAGCTGGATGCTTAAATTTATAGATAACTCGGCCTCTATGGTAGACGATGAAATTAAAGAAATACATTGGCATTTTTCGAGTTACCAGAGCTGGATGGACAAGTATAAGGATAAGATTAAATTCCATAGAGGTTTACCTACCGATATCGCTAGCTACGACCCTAATATACATAAACTTTTAGTTCTTGATGATTTGATGGGCTCAGTAGCGACATCTAGCGGCGAAATTGCCGAACTTTTCACGAGACACGGTCATCATAATAATTTTTCAATATTTTATTTAACTCAGAATTTATTTTCGCAAGGCAGGAACCAACGGGACATTGCTTTAAACGCTCAATATGTAGTACTGTTGAGAAATTTAAGAGATAAAAGGCAGATAATGACGTTCGCGTCGCAAGCCTATCCGGCCAAGACTAGACAGTTTATGGCCGCGTACGACGACGCTATCCGTAGACAGAAATACGGATATTTAATGGTGGACATGCACTCTAAATCCAACGACGCAACTCGACTGAGAACGCATATATTCCCCGGAGAAACTACTTTAGTTTATTCCACGTGAAGATTTCAATGAAGAACGTTAGGAAGCATAGGCCGCTCCTAGAAGCACTCTGTAAACTTAGCATTCCACAACGCAAGAATTTGTTGCGGCACGCCGACAAGTCTCAAGTCAACTGTATTTCGGAAATTACCTTAAACTTATTGAATAATAAGCTCAAAGTCTCGCCTTCGACGCGTTGTAAATTGAAGAAATATAAGAAACAAATTCGACTTTTGGGGAATCGTCGAGCTTCGCTCAAATCCAGAAAGAGTGTTTTAGTACAAAGAGGTGGATTTTTACCCTGGCTCATTCCTACAGCCTTATCGGCTCTCGGGGGTTTATTAAACAATGAGTTCGTTACTTAATAGAATGTATTTAGTCCCTGAGGACGCGTATAAAAATTATACCCCAACAACAACAACAACAACAGCGGCCGCCGCCGCCACTCAGCCGCACGGATTCCTTTACTTGCCGGAAGGAGGGTTATACGCTAAATTAACCGAAATTCAAGCTCGCATAGATGCCCTTTTAAAAACCGAACACTTACCTTTGGATTTTAAAGCAAAATATATCGGGCAGCTCGAGAGGGAAAGAGATCAATTTATCGATCAGTTTAGATTGTCGGCAGCGGTTGTTCCTACTACGCCAGCTCCCACTAAAAAACATTCGCTTCTTCCGCCAAATTCCCCCGGTCCGCCCACATTGTCCTTAGCAGGCAGCCCTCCCAAAAAGGAAGAAAAAAGGACTAAGGAATATATCGTTGATAGAGAGAGAACTAGCCTACCACGCGCTGCTAAGCAACGAACTAGTAGACGTAAGAAACAAAGCGATCCTGACTGGGATATTTTCCAGTAAAAAAAAAATGGACGCTTATTTAACTAAATTGTATCACGACAGCTTAGGGGAAGCCACTAGTTTCGCCTCGGCGACCAAATTACATTCACGGGCTAAGCAGGACGGTAAAAAAAATACTTTAGCCGCTATTAAAGACTGGCTTTTACGTCAGGATGTATACACCATAACCAAACCGACCAGGTATAAATTTAAAAGAAATAAAACTATAGTGGGTGGGTTGGGGAGTTTCCTACAATGTGACTTAAGTGCCATGATATCTTTAAGACAGCATAACAAACCATACAGGTACATTTTAACTTGTTTGGACGGCTTGAGCCGTAAAGCCTGGGTTGAAGTATTGCGTACTAAAACAGGCCGAGAAATGGTCGAGGCGTTTAAGAAAATATTTAAACATATAGGCTATAAAGTAATGAACGCTAGCAGCGACAAAGGGAGTGAATTTTTAGCGAAAGAGGTTCAGGATTATTTTAAAGCAAAAGACGTTCATTTTTTTACTACCGAAAATGAAGATATAAAAAATAGTAACGTTGAAAGGTGGCAAAGAGAATTAAAATCTAGATTACATCGGTTTTTTTTATCTAAAGGTACTTACGAATACGTGCCGGTCATTCAAAAAATTGTAGATTCTTACAACAAAACTCGCCATTCGGCCACTGGCATGCCACCTGATAACGTCAATTTTCAAAATCATACGCGGTTGTGGCGTAAATTGTTCGGTGACGATTTAAAGCAGCTAGGCCGGGCTTTGACTAAACGTAAAAAAATTAAAATTCCTTTAAAAATAGGTGATAAAGTTCGCATCTCTATATCAAAAGGGAAATTTGATAAAGCTTACAGGGGCTTGTGGTCGAGGGAAATATTTTTCGTAACTAAAGTTTTGGTTCCTCGCGGCAATTTAGGTCAAGTTACTGTCAGGCTTAAAGATTATAACGGGGAAGAAATTAAAGGTCGCTTTTATTTATTCGAAGTAGGTAAAGTGCTTAAAAAGGACGGGGAGGACTACCATCGCGTAGACAAGGTGCTGAGAAGCAAATGTGTCGGACGCAACAAAAAGTATCTAGTATCTTTCGAAGGTTACGATAAAACCCATAACCGTTGGATCCCGGCTAAAGACTTGAAAAAACTATAAAAACAAAATGGAGGGCAATAGTTTCTACATGACTTTACCAGCCAATGCTAGCCTGGATCGTTTTCCACTTAACGATTACACTACGAAATTAGCTCAAAGAATAAGTCTTTCTGGTAGTGGCTGGGAGGTCGGACTGGCCGAATTTCAATACTCGAGGAACTGGGCTAACGTGGCATCAGATAGTGGAATGACTTTAAAATGTGGAACCCGTACTTACGTTAAATTCCCTAGATATAATTACCAAGAATTCGATATACCGAAATCTGCTAAACTCGCGATTTTTAATCAACATAAGGTGGTGGGGGGGGAAACCACATTGACCGTGGAACCGGAATTGGATCTAGTTTTCAATAAAGATTTTGTGTTTTTCACTTACCAAATGGATAAGGTTTTGACTTTTTTAAATAAGACTATCGAAAATCAGTTGGGAATGCCTTCCATTACTTTCAGTTACAATCAAGTAGGTAAACGCGTTGAAATTGACCATAAACTACCTCCAGATGCTAAGTTGTGTTTGTCTTATAGTCTCGCTAGGTTTTTAGGCTGGGATAGGTCGGATAGGTTGTTGAGAGAGAGTTATTACGACGATGTAAAAGCTCATACTAGGGCCACGACTGAAAGTATTCTGCAGCAATTTAATGACGGGAGTTGGTTCGTGTCCTACGTCACTTTTGTATCTACCATCAACGTTCCTTTAACTCCTGGTTACTATAAAACGGGACATGAATTGGCGAATGCTTTGAACAAGGCCATGAGAGAAAGAGTGCGCGCTGTTAAATATCCTAAGTTCGAATACGAGGAAGTCGGAGATGTAATGTCTATACGTTTCCCCTCCATCCTTTTATCGGCTGATAAAGAGACTACTCCTCTGGAAGTATTGAGTATGAGCATTAACAAGGTTTTGGCGAGTAGAATAGGTTTTAAAGCCGATCATTTTTTTCATAGAGCAGTTGCATCAACTATAAAACTTAACTTGATCGGGGGGTTCGATTCTTTTTATATTTACAGCGACATAGTGGCGGAGACCCTAGTTGGTGACGTTCTGGCGCCTTTATTAAGAGTTGTAAGAATCGGAGAAGGCGATATGACGAATGTAATATTTACTAAACCTTACTACAAACCAGTCGCTCGTCTTAATTTCGAGACCCTTAGAGTCTATATAATGTCAGACATGGGGGTGGCCATTCCATTTAACTCGGGAGAAGTTAGCCTGACACTACACTTTAAGCGACGTCCTTAAAAAAAAAAAAAACATGCGAGCCCCTTACTCCGGATTAGATCCTCGCGTATGCGTGCAACACTATTGCCCTGTCCAGAGAGGGGGAGCCCCTTATTTTGCGGGGGGAAGGATACAGAGAGGGGGGGCGAGTTCGGGGATTTCTTGAGCGGTATCTTTCGGTCGGCCGTCCCTTTTCTTAAAAGAGGTTTAATGGGGATAGGACGTTATGCGCTAAGATCTGGGGGAAGGATGCTGGATGACGTAGAGTCTGGACAATCTGTTAAGGAAGCAGGTCGGACGAGATGGAGGGCGGCTAAACACGATGCCGTGGCCGCTGCTACAGGTGGGCAAGTGGGAACCGGTCGCAAGAGGAAGAAGAAGCGTTGTCAATCAGGAGGTGGGAAGAGAAAACTAAGACGCCTACAGGCTTCCAAAAAACGAAGAAGCAAGCCTAGAAGAAAGGCGGACTTTTTCGGTTAAATGAGCAACAGAAAGTATATAACCGCATACTGTACTACGGCGTCTTTCATTCCACATCATCATGTCATTGAAACCAGACAGAGATTCAGTCCCCTGCACCAAGGAAGAACTTGAGCTCTTTACGACACCTCCTGTGCAGGTGACCGTAAATGATGACACTCTAGTCGAGTATCATCCTTTAGCCACATTAAGTGACGGTGCTCCTATCGAATTCGTGGTTCCTGGAGCTGCCGACTGTCTCTTGGACTTGAGTCAGTCGTTTTTACACATCCAGTGCAAAATAGTTAAAGGTGTAGCGACGACTATAACAGACACCGAGAAGATTGGTCCTGTAAATCTACTTTTGCATTCCCTTTTTTCGCAATGCGATTGTACATTAAATGGAAAACAAGTGTCTAATAGCGACAATGGGTACGCATTTCGTTCTTATTTAGAGACTTTATTGACTCATGGCACCGATGCTAAAGCCGGTCACCTCTCCAGTCAACTGTGGGAAGCCGATACTGCCGGTAGTTTCGATAGTGGTAATCCTGGTGGAAGTAACGTTGGTCTTAAAGCACGCACCAAACGTGTCAAGACTAGTAAAGTTATAGACCTGTACAGTCGCCCTCACTGCGACCTCACTGCGCCCTCACTGCGCCCTCACTGCGACCTTTTTCAGCAAGACAGACTTTTGTTAAACAATGTCGATCTCCGTCTCAAATTAACTCGTAGTAAAGATGCATTCTGTTTAATGAGCGCCGAGACCAACCCGAGCTACCGCGTGAACATCACTAAGGCAGCCTTGTTCGTCCGCCGAGTCACACCATCGCCGGCAGTGTTGGTGGGGTTCACCCAGGCCTTAAAAGACGGTTCCGCAAAGTACCCAGTCCGCCGTGTGGAAATTAAAACTTTTACTATACCTCAAGGTAGTCTACAAGGCAATCTCGATAATGCCGTCCTGGGAAACATGCCTTCGTTTTGTCTTCTTGGCCTGGTTTCGAATAGTGCATACAACGGTAGCTATACTAAAAATCCTTACAACTTTGCCAACTACAACGTTAATTATCTCGCTTTGCAGGCCGATGGAAAAACTATTCCTTCTATTCCCTATAAACCAGACTATGACAATTCTTTATACGTGCGAAATTATTACTTACTTTTTCAAGATACCAACAAACTGGTTTCGGGCTCGCCTCCACCCATCGCGTATGGTGATTACCCGGAAGGCAATGCGCTGTACGCCTTTGACTTGACTTCCGATAAAAGCCAAGGAGAGTGCCATTACAACCTCATTCGTCAAGGATCTCTTCGTATCGACATTAGTTTCAAAGAAGTCCTTACGGAAACTATAAATTTAGTACTTTACATGGTGCATCAATCCGTACTCGAAATCGATCAATCTAGAAACATTCTATATGAACACTAAAAAAACAATGCAAACGGATCAATTGCGCGCCGCAGCTAGCAGTCACAAGAAGCTAGGGCCTTTATTCGGTGACGTGTACGCTTCCGATCAGCTACCTAGAACAGCCACCCATTCGGCGTACATCGTTAATTTGGACCCCTCTTCCAAACCAGGTAGTCACTGGATCGGCATCTATTTCGACCACCTCAAAGCGTCCGTTGACTATTTTGACAGCTATGGTCTGAAGCCTACTAACGTACACATCCTGCGTTTCCTCAGTAGAAATTCTACCTTTAAGAATTATAATCTACACACCTACCAAGGACCTTGTAGTACGGTATGCGGCCAATACTGCCTTTATTTTCTATATCATAAAGCCAATGGTCTCCCCATGACTCGTATCCAACAACATTTCCATCCTATGACGAAGGATTTTAACGACCGCCGTGTCGTCCGCTTCTTCAAAAGACACTTTAAATTCGTTACACCTTCCGAAAATAAAGACTGCGTTCAATGCTGTAAGCCGTTGTTATGATCGACTGTGGAGGGGAAAATGAGACTGACGTTGCTGTTGGTATTTTTTTTCCCTAGGGGTCTTAAACCCTCTTAAATAATGTACGAGTCTTAAACCTTTTTTAATTTTTTTTATTATATAAATGTTTCACTACAGGGTCCTAAACCCTCTTCAATCATGTTGTAAATTTTTTTTGTATTATATACCTATTTTGATGAGGAGGTCTTAAACTTCCTTCAATGTACATAGTGTGGGTTTTTTTTTATTATATAAATGTTTTGCTAAAGAGATCTTAAAATCTCCTTCATTGTACATGGTGGTGGGTTTTTTTTATTATATAAATGCTAAAGAGATCTTAAATCTTCTTAAAAATGTAGGTTTTTACTTAATAAATTTTTCCCTCGCAAGGGGGAATTTGTGTTTGCGTAGCTTCGTGTCCGA
>JAHWFP010089234.1:0-49689 GCA_023313725.1 Lithobius niger
AAAAAAACAAGAAAATGCATCTGTTGGCAACATTTACATACGTTTGAACTAATGTCGCAAAACTGAGCCATACAGGAAAGCCAACATGGATGCATGCACCAACAGAAAATCGTAAGAATCTACCGTGGCACCATTTTCGTAGCCGTGATCTCGTTAACTTTTGCAAATTGCTCCGAGGTGCACGGGGACGTACCAATTTTTTACTCACTATAATTAAGAGGCATGAGGATTGTTTGTTTCTTTAAAAGAAAAGGCGTTGGTTATTCTTTAACAGGATGCAAGCTAGTGCTAGATGCTACTAGATAGCGCTAGGTGGTGCTACATTATGCAGACTTTCATTAGGTGACACCCTGACTTAAAACTGCCTAACCTCAATAGACATAGCGACTGAAAATGCGCAACATTTGTTGCGTCGCGTCAATAGACGGAGAGCACAGCACCTTTAGAAGTGGGCATCGTAAAAGTACACGTCTCTGGTTTGTTTTCGAAGCAACGACGTCACCAACTATAGCATCTTGGGTAAACTCGCCCTTGTACACTTTACGACGGGAAACAGCTCTGCTCTATCTCTGATGCGTTGCACTGAATGGGCCGACCCAACAAGTCGAACGTCCCGGATAATTTGTAACCTTATGGTGTTTCCGTAGGGGACTATCAACTTTTCAGCGCTTGTAGTATAGAATTTATGTAGGCTACGTCATTTATTAAAACCATTATTAAACTAATTTAAGACGTTGACTACAACAATAATGCCCTAAAATTACGGAATCTGTCTCCTACTATTTCTCCAAAACGATACGATAATCAGAAAAGTAGTTTTATTTTTAAGGTTAAAAGGTTTTTCTTGATTTGCAAAAATAGGTTACTTAATACGAGACAAGTATGTACATTTTTAAATGGTCGCTTTTGAACTTTAATAGTCGACGAATATAATATGCATTAAAAAACGAAGAAAAAAGCGTGAACACAACAGCTACACACTCGCAAATTTTTACACGCGTTCGCATTTTTGTAAAAATAAAAAAAATAAAAACCTAAAGAAGTAAATATATATCCGTCGTAGCATCCGGGGAATGCATAAGTATAACCACGGCGGAAGTAGAACATTGTCTTCGTATGTACATCTTTATATCTGTTCAAATAGACTACAACGAACCTACAAATTTTGCCTAATCTTCCAGCGTGGGTTTTTCCTTTGACTTTTAAGGATTTAATTTCCCGTTTCCCTTTCAAATATTATCAGCTGCAATACGTCAAGGAAAAGTAAAAGTGCGTTGCGACCTTGAGTTTTATTTCCTTCAAAGGTAACTGTACTATCAAGGCCACTGTAAATTACAAATTAAAGCGCTAACAAACAACGACAACAATTATTACTCCAGAATTTTCTGTTGTATTTATTTTTTGTTGAATATCATAAATAATTGAGTTAAAGTTAATAAGCGTCATAATACCAGTAAAAAAGATTGTCTTAACTCGAAGAAAAAAAAAGTTTTTTTTTACGGTCCATTGCGAAGGCCAATGCAACTGACAATGGAATCCCACTATAGATCACTTTTCACTTACCTAATACTTAGAAAGAAAATTAACAAAGCAGACAATAAGCGAATGAAAGGTGTTCAACCTGCGGGAAATAAAAAATCTACCCCCATTGGGATTCGAACCGTCTCTACCAACTGCACTACCAGGGTGGATGGAGAGAGGATATGGGTGAATATTGTTGTGGTGTATGACCCACGGACTCACTAAACCAAAGAACTGGGTTTACCCATTGAACCCAAGTTACCACTGACCAGAACTATTCCACTGTATCCGGTGGCGTGTATAGGAGGGCGGAGGGGGGGGGGGGGAGGGCGCATTGCCCGTACACTTTTTCGAAAATGTCCTTTTTCTAAAAAAAAACTGGCATGTTTGTGCTGACAATTGTTGGTGAAGCGTGCCTGGGAAAGAGCCTAAAGGTTTAAAAATGGCGAAAAAACAAATGCCTGAAAAGGGCAAAAAAGGCTAATAAAGGGTGAAAAGACAGAGCAAAAAAAGTCCCCATAGACCTCCACTAAGTCTCCAAGTGAGAGAGGGAAGTTGTGAAGCCTTGAATTCGCTCCCTATAACAAAGATGACCTATACTAAGTCGGTAATTCGTTTTGTAAATTTTCTGTGGCCTGTCCATCATTTTTTTGAATAGGTGTTCCCAAAACAGCAATCGGTGCTCTGACCTTGAACGAATCATTCGTCCAAGCTCTAATTTCCGTCCTAGAAGTCACCAAAAATAGGAGAGAAAGACGATGCTATCCACGCACAATTGCTCTATTAGAGACCGAAAAAAAACCTTAATACCCCTCCCCCAATAATCCAACAATAATCCAACAATAATCTGACCCCCTATCCCCCCCCCCACCCCAAAAAAGTAAGCTTTTCTTATGCGTATTTAGACTAACCTATGGATGATTGCCAAGTTAATAAGTATCAGTCCGACCAAGGGTAGGTCCGACCTACAAGGTATCTGGAGGTTTGAAGTGTTCCCAGCCGAAGTCGTGGTGGCGAAGGAAGAGAGGGACAATTTTGCTGGGCAAGTCCAATCGGAAATTCTTAGGATCGTTTACATTCCACAATCGATACGAGCAGAGCCATCACAGGGACCGCTTCCGTAAAATGCCAGGGGTGGCAGAGTGAGGCTCGAACTTAGGACTTCTGGCACATGAGATAATCATGGTAACCACCAGGTCACCGGCAAGTTGCCACGCAGTTATAACGAAAATTTGCCTCGTTTGGACGAAAGGGCAAGGTTGGTTTTAAAATGTCGTAGAAAACATTCAGAGATTGTTCTGATTTAAATCCCTTTTGTGTCGAGATTCCTACAAGAAACGACAAGCGCACTATTTGCTCGTACGTATATCCATCCCCATGCAAGGGCGGATCTAGAACGAAGTCTTGGAGGGGGCCGCAAAATGATTATTGTACGTTTTCGTGCGTTTTTGTTGTAATTTAACAGCGTTTTTCAACAATTTTATCAGTTTTTCCGAGTTTATTTGTCTTGGAGGGGGCCGCTGCCCCCTCGGCCCCTCCCTTGAATCCGCCCTTTTCCCCATGGCACCGATGACGCGGCCAGCATTTGAAAGACGAAGAGGCCAAGGAGCGTGGGGGCAAGGCTTTTCTAGAAAATCTAGTGATGTTTTTAGAAATTTTGTGTGCTGAAAATATAATTTTTTTTTAGGTCTAATGTATTTTTCCTCCAGTTTAGGCAGTGGGTATTTTTTTGTGACCTTATCCGTCGGCGTTGCCTGAAATATTTATGGGACTACCTTTTCCCAGGAGGAACCTGAAAAATCCATGCACCCCTAATTTCTCCGCCGGCTCCTCCTCTCGTGCGACAAATAATGACCGGCCCCCGTAAGTGGAAAAAAAACTTGCTAGTTAGCTTTTTTTTTTTTTTTTTTTAACAATGTGGGTGGGGTCTGCAACTCATGTTGTTCTTTGGCAAAATGGCAGGGGTTTTTGTTGGGGGAAATTATTTAGCCCGGTTTGTGACCTCCCCACACCCCTAGGACCAGTGCCGGAGCAAGGCGTTTGAGCGCCTGGGGCTGGTAGCTTATTGAGCGCGCTGCTTTATCACTATTATACAGCAGATTGCTTCCCAAACCTACCCAAAAATGAACCCATCACGGTACCACAGAGATAATGTCAACACACTGAAAACACAAAAAATCTGACATGTAGGTTGGCAAGAGAGAAAAATATTTGTCTATTGAAGGATTATAATTGTATTTAGTTTATGACAGAGGTGCCCTCTTATCGGCAAGAAAACTAACAAGAACATGGATTTTGCAAGAGATATTTAATTTTCGGCCCGGAATTTGGACCTCTTCGAAATGAAAATATGAAAATAGTAAAAAAAGTGGGAGCTGCCATATTGGATTATTTTCCAACACGGCGGCTGTGTGAAGTCCACAATTTGTACCAGCTCCAACTTTTTTGAGTATTTTAACATTTTTATTGTGAACAAGATCCAAATACAGGGCCAAAAATTAAGTATTTGTTGCCAAATTCATGCTCTTGTGAGTTTTTTGGCCAGTCAGAGAGCACTTAATAAACTACTGCTGCAACTCACAAATTAATTTTTCAAGGCCAATTTGCCAAAAAAGCATTTATTAAAGTTCAACAACTTCTTCAATTTTGTTTTTGGAGAGATATGCAGCATTTTCGGCGCCCTTTCTCCATTCGGCGCCCGGGGCGGCCGCCCCCTTCGCCCCCCTCTTGCTCCAGCACTGCCTAGGACACAGGGTGGTACGGTGTTTGTTGAGGATAGGAACGTATAGGATTATTAGGATAGTTTAATCCTGGGGAGGTGTTTGGGTGGTGGTCACCGGACTGGCTCTAGCTCTTGCTAGATTGTCGCAATTTTGAAAGTAAAAAATTATCTATCGTTTCTTTCAAATTTCTAAATTTGTTTTCTCCTTTATAAAATCCGTAATTCCGCAATCCAATTTTCGTGTGCTTCCGGCAGGCTTGGTTCTGAACAACACAGCTAGTTTCACTTTCAAGTTTCGTTGGCATTCCTGCAACGGGGTACGCAGCGCCATCCATTGACGATTTTAGATACTATTTTCGCAAGCACTTGTTTATTATTCACGTCTCACCAGAAGGACAAAACCACCATGGTTTCACGAAGCGGTGAATACAGTGGCTTAACTAGGGTTTTGTACTGATGAGGCAACTTTAGCAGTTTACTCGAAATCAGCCGGCTCAAGGGGCACGCGATCAACGTGGCCGCGTAACGTGCCCGGATTAAAGGGGACCACGCGCGGGAGTGGGAGCACTCGTCGTACTAATGCGAGAAGGCAGATCATTGATTGAAAAATGCTTCATTTTACACTGCGACAAAGTAAAGAGGAAACCCGGGTGAGAATCTGTGCTTGTGCTTTGAAACTTCGGGAATGATGCGAATCGATTGGTCGAAGCGTTGCGTGAACCGAAACCGAAACTATTGGTACTTGCGGTTGGCATATTCGTCTACAGGTTGGCAGTCGGTAGGAAATGAGAAACGCGAAACGGTGAAATGGATATTCCTTCTTGCTCCCCGCCCCCTCCTTCCCCCCATCTTTTGCTTTTCTACCTTCTTTCTTTTACTTATGTTTCCCATTTTTGGCAGTATGTTTTTTGTTTATTTGTGTGTTTTTTGTTTGGTGTTATAGTTAGTAACAATTTTTTTCCCCGTTTTCGTGGCTGTAATTTGTGGTTTTTGAAACTTTATTTACTGTTTTTGTGGTTCTCATAATTTTTTTGTAATAAAAAAATAAGGGAAATGGATATTGGCTTGGATCGCATGACAAATTATTGTTTAATGATTCTAATCGAACAAGATGAAAAAATCGGGAAAAAAATGCTTTTAATTTTACAGTAATGACCCTGGGGGCCCCAGTTACTGAATCCGCGTAGGGCCTGGGGCTCCGGAAAGCTGACCCATTTCTGCAAATTTCCGGTATTTTCTGGTCTTGCAGAGTGAAGTTGGAAACGTTTTTGTAAAATCAGTTTTGCTGACTGCAATATACGTCTAAAAAAATGAGCAATGCAATTCTTTCACTTTTCTTAACTAAATTACTTATATTTTAAACACTCCTGATTCTGTGTTAGAAATGTTGTTAATTTTAAGCGAAATATGGCGTTCGTAATTGTCTCACTGTTTATCTTTACTGGTTTTTGTGATATCAGTACGTCTGACCTTGATCTTTAAATTAAAGAGGGTGGGGGGAAGAAATTGAAGCTTAATGGCGCGTCGACAACGAGGTCATTAGCGCCAACCTCAATCACAGTGCAGTGGTCCGAGGCTTTCCATTCCAGCAAAAAAACTTGTACGTTACAATCCTTTACTTTTTGAACGGTTGTAAACACAAAAAAGACCCAAATTGAGTTAAAATGAATTGATCTACCAGTTCCTCCATTCCTCCATTTGTTACCCTGTTTTAGTGATATAAGGCAGTAGAAGTATAAATTAGCTGACATAATAGTTGAGTCCTCCACGTCGAAATGCAGCCATGTAGTGGTAAATAAGTGTACCCAAATGTTCAAGTTCTATCTTCTTCAGGTTCTATCTTAAATTTGAATGAAGTTCTGCGGATAACGGCTCTTTTCTTGTTTTTCTACGTTTGAGTGTCTAAAAAAAGTCTAAATATATAAACGCAAAAAGTGACTTGGCCAATTTACCGAATAAGCCTTCAAAAGGCTATGAAGGTGGGGGAGGGGGGGGGAGACTCTGTTCAAACTCACCTAAACCTGCCACACCGCTATTTTTTGTCACCTTTTTGCGAAGCATTGTGGACGGTAAAGCATACTCTAGGAGGCTCTGGGCGTTGATTTGCTTTTAGCAGACTTCAAATCAGACGAGATGTTAATCTGACTGGACAAACATAGTTTTTGTATGACGGTGGCTCCATCTAGTGGGGTGAAAATTCACTACTGAACTGTCCCCTAAGGAGAGTCACGATTTATCAGTAATGGTAACTCACCCACACCATCTGTCCACTCACGGTAAAAGGTGTGCAAAATGTATGTATGCTGTTCTAATAAAAATACGTAACGAATTGCACAGGGTACATGGTCATGGCCCAGGCACAATACAGCTGGCACTTATAATGGTTATGAAACTCATGAGAGCAGAGGACTGACATGCATGGACGCGTGCCGATAAACAATAATTGTAAGGCGAAGAATCAGCCAGTAGAAATGCTGGTCAAACACGAATTTCACCGGATAACGACTACACCTGTCGAGGCCATGAACAATGCTGAACGAGCGAAAAGTAAAATTAAAATGCCACCTGATTGGCAAACCCCCCCACCCATAATGATATTAAAAGCACCGGCATTTTTTACATTTCGGCCAACATCTTGGCCTTGTTCACCTAAAACAAATGAAACACCAAATAATACAACATTACGTTGTGAGATAGACTTACAGGCCACGCAACCAATGAATACTTACAAAAAACATAGATGAAAACACAAATAAAACTAGGTTAAGCTCAGATACAGGCAACTACACCCGCCATTTTGTGAAGTGATGCCAGCATCACCACTTTCAAATGTGATTAACAGGCAAATTATTCAACCAGCTTTTCCATTTTTCCATTTCCTTGAAATTCTTCATGATTCGTGAATTACTTGCTGCAATTGTGTGCTTTTTTAATTTTAGTCTGATTTTGTCAGCAAGTTCTCGATACAAACGGTTAGTCGTACAAAACGTTTCATATGGTGTGTCATTTGTTTTAGGTGAACAAGCCCAAGAATTTTGGCCGAAACATAAAAATTCCAGGGTTTTTACTGTCATTGTCGGGCTCTGCCAGTCAGGTGGTACTTTTATTTTACTTTTTGCATCGCACACAAAGTAGCGATTTGCAGCAAGCCGAATAAGCGATCGTAAACGAACGACTAACCCAGTTCTTATTAAAGGCCTCTCCAGACAGAAGAAAATTTCCTGCGAAGCTATGCGTAACTACGTGCCTACAAGGTCAATATTGCAGTAATCAAGTGGTTGGTATTACGTTAAGGACGAATATTGAAGTTTTTTTTTTACACCATACTGCGCCGGCGTGCAGCCGCGAGCAGCCAGTCTGGTTAGGGCTTAAGAGTGAACTGCAGCTACAACTGCAATTTAACTTCTCATGTGGCTTAATTTTACCACTGCTTAGTTAAGAAACTTACAATCATTCAGAGGAGCCCATTGGATAAATTAAGGTAGATAGCCTGAAATTACGGGCACATTCAGTGTAAATTTTGGATTCGTATCCTTTTTGAAAAGTTACATTTAAAATTTCACTATTAGATTGTCCTCTTCAGAGATTTTGTCTGCCAGTATTGCTGGACATCAATTCATTTTGTCTGATTCGCGTTATGTTGCGAACCGTCTTCCTACAATAATATGGTGAAAGTTATGGTTCTTATCTCAGACACCAAGCCTTGTACTGACAATCCTGCACTACCTTTGGGCAGGGAAACCGTTTTTAAACGGTGGATGGCTACATCAGCCTGTATGACTTTAACGAAGAAATCGGAATAAACTTTGAAGAATTGCGGGAGGTTCGTCAGGCATCAACACATGAATGTTGATGATATGTTAAATTGCTTTCAGATGGACGAAAAAGTACCCAATAAAAGTTGACCAAAAGCGTAAGTCCTGGCAGAACAGAGAGCTGTAGTTACCTGTCAATGGTATGATTTATAGAGATGCTGTACGTAAGTATCTTACATTTTCCATTGTTATAGGAATGAGGAGAAAGGAGGATCTCATATATAGAATAAATCTGTGGTGACTTACTCTATATGTGGGATTGCAGTATTCCAAGTCTATCTTCTTCAAATTGGTCTAAAGGAAACACTTGAATTTACTGAACCTTGATATGGCTGACATGCAAAAACAAAACATTTGAAGAAGTAAACTTTCTCGCGCCTTATGCGTGACAACCACAATGGTGTAAAAATCCAATTTAATTTTCAACAATAATATTCTTGTCATGTTCACAATAAAACCACAAACAAAACAATTTAAAAGCCACAAACTTGGCTACACACAACATTCCTCTATCGTGGAAAACGCTATACCCACTGAATGGAGGAATGTTGTTGTGTGTAACCAAGTTTGTGGCTCTATTTGTGGTTTTATTGTGAACATGACAAGTATATTCTTGTTGAAAATTAAATCGCCATTGTGGTTGTCACGCATCAGGTGCGAGAAATTTTACTTCATTAACCATTTAACCACTGCTTCAACGGCGTATTTGAAGAAGGTTGTGTTCCTGGTCATGAAGGTATGAATGTCAGATTACTCATGTTTACAGTTAAAGTGAGTAGCTGTTATATTCCTGATAACTTCAATAAGTATTCTGAGGCTAACACTGTACCTGATGCCTGGAAGGAAGGGTTGACTGTACCTAGCATCTAGGAAAGATTTCTCAAATTGTCAGCCAATTTCCCTGATCCGGCCAGATGGTGAAGTTCATTACAGCTAACAAGCTGCTTACTCGAACGCAGTTTGGCTTTAGGCATAAGTCCTCGACTGAATTGAACATCAATTCAGTGGAAAACTTAGGCCTAAAGCCAAAGTTGGTCTGATTTGGTCGGTGTCATACCCAAAATCAGAAAAGGTGTTAATGGTCATGTGTATTTGGTACTCTTTAACTTCTTAAAGGCTTCAAACAAGTCTCAAATAAGCATGGTCTTATCATACTGGGGGCATACGGCATGAATTCCGTGGTTCTGGCCCTTTCTTGCCAGATGAGATCAACATGTTCATGTGAACAGACAGCTGTTGGACTAAGTTTTGATGAAAACTCACATTCTCAAAAGTTCGGTTAATGCCCCCATTCTTTTTTTCCATTTTAGTAAATGACTTCTTGGAAGAGATCGCATCTGATGGCCACCTTCTGCAGGTGATAACTACACTACCAAGAAGAATGCATGAAAAATCACAAACAATGAGCCCAACAACTCGGATGTTTGCAAGCACTGGTGGACATCTATTTCCTTAATTTATGGACATATTGCTGGCCTTTGACAAAGTTACAATAGTAAAAGCAAACAAAAGGATACCCAAATAAACATTTAAAAGTAATGCACACATTAAAAACATTTTCACACATTAGAGGCTAGCCACTCACCTCATTACAAGTGTAACTTATTTATAACAAGTACCACTCATCTGTATGTCAACTGCAGGAAGTGTTAAACACATCTGTTTCCATTTTTGCGATGCCTGAGAGGTTTTCGTCAAGTTAAGAGCTCAGGCTTCTAGATAATAGTGCAGGCATCAAGATTTTCTTCTAATAGCAGAACACTTTTCAGCTTTTGGTTAGTGATGCTGAGGCCCAGAATCGCATAAATGGAAAGCCAAAGAATTACATTTTTTCTTACGCTGTATATTGAATTTATGTTCATGCCAGTGAGTTGCCACATGGTGGGATGACTCACCAAGTCTGTGCCTCTGCAGGCTCCTGCCCCCTCCCTCCTTTCAGGTCCACACTTACTACAAGCACTTGTTATTGCACTGACAGAGTTCGCACAGTAAAATCTGTCACTGGCATTCAACTCACCTGCAGTTGCAAGAAAGAGTGGGTGCAGTGTGGCAGGGATTACACTACTACCCTCGCGTTGGAAGGTGTTGGAAGTTTTGATGATTACTAATGACCAAGATGCAGAAATGATTTAGTCACCCTATTAACTTGAGCATAGTCTGTAGCATGTCTATTCAACCGACAAAATCTATATTATGGTACTTGGCAAAAAAACAATGGATAAGTCGTACTAAACTATTTGCAACCAACTTGTTATCAAAGTGCAGTCTGTAAAGTGTGTTGGGCTTAACTTGCAATTGGATCTGAGATGGGGCAAACATGTGGAGACTGTTACCAGAAAGGATTCTGACAAAATGTAGTTCATTATCATCAGGGGCTCCAAAGCTGTTACCCGATGCAAAGAAAGAGACAAATGTTTACATTGCAGTTAGCACTGAATAAGTAAGTAGGCCACCGGTACACAAACCAATGAATTGTGTACATCAATGCAAGACAAAGAAAATTCTTTGATTTCTCCGGGTACCGTTCTGAGACTTGAATCCGGGAAAACGACCTTAAGCTCGTAAATCCCAGGTATGACCTGAATTGCAGGAAGGCAATTTTTGGTCTGAGAGTGGTTCCAGTTTGGAACTCACTCCCAAATGACATTATTTCGGCATCGTCATTGCATATCTTCCGCAAAAAACTTAATACGTGTGATTTACAGGCATGCTTATTGCACCCTGAAAACTGCCCGTGACACAGCCACCCCCATTATCCTTTATTCCAGATTTCTTCCTTTTTAATCCCCTTTTCTTCCCTGAAGAAGTATTGAAATTCTTTTTTTTTAATTTTGATGGTGCATTTGCTGATGCGAGTTTGCTTAAGTTTGTTTTAAAAAAATG
Source organism: Lithobius niger (assembly GCA_023313725.1). Classification (NCBI taxonomy): domain Eukaryota; kingdom Metazoa; phylum Arthropoda; class Chilopoda; order Lithobiomorpha; family Lithobiidae; genus Lithobius; species Lithobius niger. The sequence goes on from JAHWFP010089234.1 coordinate 10,942, forward strand.
GCGTGCTGTCAGTAGTGCACCAGACCCTTGCATGTCCACTTTGTTCTTTTAAATGGAGCTAAAAAGTAATTTTATTATTATTATTATTCTCCAGTAATAAATATACTAGCAGCTGGAGTTATTATGGTTCAAATAGGAATTATTCTTGGCACTGCTTTGGTTTTTCAGGTAATTTTATCCTATTTAAAGTAATGTTACCTGTTACTAAAACATAAACAAGGGTGTGGGACAGTTATTTACATAATTACGTTTACGTTATTCCAGGCAACTATCAAAATTAGAATGTTAGTATTGTAATTAGTAAATTGGACAATGTTGTACACATGCAGCCAAGTGGCAAGTGTGTGTTATTGTGCCCAACAGCAGCAAACCAAGGTGCTTTGCAAAAAATGACTGAATGAGATGTGTTCGTGCAATTTCGGCTTAAAAGATTTATTGTATTTCGTTTGAACTTTGTGAATATCTGCTTTAAATTTATTTTTCACTGGTTTGCTAGATGGCCATCGAAAACCGTACTGTGGCCCGCATTCACCTCCTTCCTCCTGCCTGCATACCAGTGACTGAGCATAATGTGGGATTGTAGTGATTTGCAATGATGCAGTGGCGAGTTAGCAACTGATCTGTTTCTGCCATTTTTTTGTGTGTGTGTGCAGCATTTCAAATGCCTATTTCTTGTTCGTATGTGTGCAGCATTTTTAAATGCATTCTTTTTCTTCTTAACCTATGCCACATATTTCCTTGCCACACTAGTGTGCAGTACCATAAAGCATGTCAGTGCTGTTCTTGCTTCTACGGTTCATCATAGTATAACTGGTTTGTTGTTTCTCCCATTTTATCAAAATGGAGTTTTCGTCTGAAAATTAGTTTGTTTTTCTCCCAGATTTATCATACTGGAGTTATGACAGTCACTGTGTAGCACAATAGTCTAGTACCGCTTCCACACTGGGCCCCGAACACCGCATTTGGTGTTTGAGCCCCAACGTGTGCCCACAAGCAAAACCAGACACCCTTCCTTTCCTATCTTTTCTACACTGAATCCTGACATCATGGCCAAAGTCAGGACTTTAGTTAACCTTTCTCTCGCTACAACATTTTTGGCACTATCGCTGATTCTTTCTCCCCCCCCCCCCTCTCCCGTCCCCTCCTCCTGCTTTCCTTTTATCTCGCTATTGTTTATCAGCACTCCAAGAGTCAAAATGTTTCCTTAAAGCGCGGGGCCCACACTCGACCCTTCCCATCCTGAAACACGGGGTCATGAGTCGGCGTCTCAAGTCCCGACTTCGAGCATGACTTGAAAGTCGTGGTAGGGGTCGGGTCCGGACCTAACTCGGAGTCCAGTGTGGAAAGGTCAGGCTCAGGTCCACAGCAGGACCGGGGTGGGCCCTGGACTTTTTCCGTAGCGTGGAAGGGGTATAGTTGTGGGGTACAATTAAAATGTGTGAACAAAATCTTTTAGTTGCAACAGACAGAATTCGCTAAGCATGCTTCCAAAGCTTGTAAAATTGTTAATTGTTGAGGTCTGTATCTCCATCCGTATACCTACACCAGTGCAGTTAGCCTCTGGTGAAGTGAGAGGACAAAAAAACAATTCTCCTAGTTTGTTACTGTTGAGAGTGCTGTCATACCTCCAATATTTCAATTAATATTTGAAATTATTTGCATTACACAAACACAATTTCAGATGTTGGAAACTTAAAGATAGATGCAACAAAGCAATTGTCAGGTGACGTGTTGCAGATGTAAATTTTACACTCAGAATTCTGCAATCAAAACAACGCTATATTTCATTTCTGGTAGTGCTTTTAACTAAAGCAGCGACTAAAGTGACATCATAGTTAGTTTATTTGTTTATTTCTCTCTCTTGTACAAACTGGAAGCAGCAGTCAATAATTTACTTATATACACAATTTACAAAAGTACAATTAAATCCTTTTTTTTTTAACAGATATGGCTGGCTTCCTTAAAAAGTGTGACCTCTTACTTAAGTCTTTTATAATTACTTGTTATCGTTTATGGGTAATAATACGCTTGTGAACTTCACTAATCCATCACTCTCTGTTACCAATAATTATTTTCGTTCACGCTGAAAAAAAAACAACAGTAATACGATTTACCGGTTCAACATGATTTTTTTATGCCCAGTTCCAAAAAAAAAAAAGGCCAACTTTGGGCGAAGCAAACGTACAAAATTCTTTCATTCACACAAATTTTATCACCATTACAAATCCTATTTCTTCTTGTTGCTACTATTTCCTGATGGTTTTCAATACGAAATTTGTTTGAAATAGGGGGTTTCTATGAGAAATACTCCTAAATGTAACATCGGTTTAAACCTGTTCTTGGAAACATAAGTTATCATTATTAATTAGTTTTAAAGCTTTTTAAAACGAAATTTTAGTACGATTGTAGTTTATTGTTTTCCCCCCCTTTTTTTCCACCCAACTTTCTTAATGCCTATGTTGAACCGTTGCATACAATTTCTTTCACATTGAACTATACAAAAGGATTGGGTCTGTACATTTAAGACATAAAGTTATTTATAAAATTACTCGCTGTCCCATTTTTCCCAGTCTCTCAATAATTTTCATGGCAGCCAAATACTTCCAGTTTCAGAACCGCGATGACGTGTTAAATTTGGCAATTGTCCCTTTTAACTTTATCATTGCATCCAGCTCAGAAAAAAACTGTGTTGACCAGGGGCAACATATTCCACTACACTCCTGCACAGGAAATGCGAGATCCATTTCATCAGAACTTTCGCTTGCCAGTAAAAAATAAACAAAAACACCGGAGAGGGAAAAAACAACATATGTAAACTTAAGAAAGAAGCTAACTAAAACATTATGCACATAAAGAGCTTACACAGTTATTTAAAACTAGCTTATACAAAAAAGGCAAAAACATTGTTTTGACTCTTCCAAGTTATGTACATACACGAACGTTGAGCATCGAGTTAAGATAAGTCGATGGGCAAAAGACAGAATTACAGTGGCGTAACAACGGCAACTCAAGTTATGCGACCGCACAGGAGTTGGGGGGGGGGGGGGGTACAGAGGGATAGGCAACATTATACATCTTTAAAGACAAAAATTGTAAAACAACTACAACTGGGTCTCGCAAGGGAGAGGAGAGGAATCCTGAGGTAGGTACGCCACTGCAAAAATAACAATCAATTACAGTATCATTACGTAGTATTAGTAGGATTGCTTGAACTGTGCAGTGTTAACCAATAACTTTCAAGTCAATATTAACAGTGCTTGCATCTTCTAGTTGTCAGTCATTATAAAGTTTTAAATGGAGTTGTTTTCCTTCACAATTGAGTAATGTAGCGACATTCAACAAACAGCTCGTGGGTTAGCCTCGTGTTGAATTTATCATGTGAGACGTTAAATACAGTTGCCAACTGAATTTGTGGAGAATGCAAACAAAACACCAATGTGAACATGACTGTTTCAGCATTTGTGTTCAGACATCTAAGGAATTATTGTTTGTAACTCTTTTTTGTGGTTGTTCTTGTAAAATAGGGATTTGTTAAATTGTCTAACACATAGATGATCAGTAAATAATTCAACTTTCATCAAATTCACAGATTTCGTCTGCCTTTTGCCCGGAATGAATTGAGAAGGCGAATTCTGGTCGGGGGAAGGAGGGGCGAGGGTTACTTCTTAGTGACCGCCGGTCTCTGAGTGACAAAAGTCAGCGTAATGAAAAGACGAGACCCTTCTTAGCGAAGGAATAAATTAGGCTTGCTTTTTAAAGTCCAACAAGCTTCGCTGAATTCAAGATTGGATTATTTGATTCAAACTAAAAAGCAGAGTATTGTCAGTAACCGTCCCATTCGCCGACATGAACTTCACGTGATCTTGGGTTGTAAGCGCGTGGCACAGGTAAGCGGCCATAAATGCTGGCGTATGGGTCTTCCATATGTTCAGCGTCTGCAACAAAGCAACAAACCATTAAAACACGATAATATTCTCTTCAACCACGATAATTCTACAAAATAAGAAGAAAAACATGCTTAGTATATTAAGTAAACAATTTTAACACTAATTAAAATCGTCAAAGGGTGGTTGGTAAGGGTAAGAGGCATGCATTCAGCGTTTGTAAAAAAATTGCTGTTAATGGTGGATATAATTACAAACATTAGAATATGAATCTTGCTTACATTCGGTGCATTATGAGGATTTAATTTAAATGTTAATATCGTGAATGATTGTTTCCTCATAGACGTATATACATATGTGTATTACCTACCATAGTGGCTGTAATCGTGATATTTCAATACATGCAACATACATGCAAATAAAATCACATGCAACCAAAAAATGGCCAGTGTGATGATCAGGTTAGTCTGTTTGAAAAGTGATGAACAAAAAGAAGAGAAAATAGAAGGCAAAAATACGAACAGAAAATAGGAATAATCAGGTTGAGTACAGAAATATTCACCGTTGTCCTAAAATTTTGGGATTAATGAGCTCTTGGTGTTACGAATACATCATGCAAATTTAATACACGATTGAAGTGTACAGGTTAGCCTACTTAGTTTAACAAATTTGAAGTAAATACGGTTTGGAACTTAACTTATCCTGGAAAACGAATAAACAAGGTTGAAAGGACACCTTTTATCGTTAAAACACAAAGACTTTTTTGGTCTTTTACATCACGGCTGCAAAAGCAGAAAATAAAATGCTATAAACTAAAATAAACAAATAAACAACTAACGTTAAGATGTGTAAATCAAAATTTATCAGTTAAAAAAATTAAGTTAGATATGCGAGCATAATAGCATTTACAAGTGGCAGGGTGTACAGCCTAATAAAATTAAAAACTTTCTCTTGCATTAGTATGGTGTTTAGGTAAGTTTTGGCTTACCACAGCCATGAAGAAGCCTAAATACGTGAAACTAGTTCGATAAAAAAATTATGTACTCTTAGCGTGTAATGTTTATTTGAAAGCGTGATACAGTAAGTGCAAGTAGGAAATCGGATACTACACTAGTTATCATTAAAACACACAACAAGGGACTAAGAATGAAAGAAGTAAAGGTTGGTTGTTGTAAGAAGTGCAAGAGCCATTTTAAAAATACAGAATCACTAAACACGCACTGAAAGAATTAAATACGACACTTTACATTTCAGAACATGACCAGGTTGATCATGCTAAGGTAGTAGTGATCAAACTGAAAAGCCGCAAGCAATCTCATTCACTTTTGGTATATTCTGAAATATAAGGCACTTTTAGGAGATATGCATTCTGGAGTGTACAAGTTGTAACTCGCTGATAATATTTCATCCCTTGTCAGACGGTAGCCTTAAGAGAAGAAACCGGTATCGTTTGATGGCCACAGGCACATTGGTTCAACATTGCTTGAATCATATTTTCCCAAAGCAGTACTAAACCACGTGCGACGGCTGTTTGCCATGATGTGCGTATCACGTGACGGGGCTCGTCCACTCATCCGGCCAAAGATCCGCTACTCTCATTCGTCAGTGGCTAACTAATGTTGAGTGGCTTGTGGTATAAGAGGTTTTAACTTCCTGGTCCATACGTACTAGAATTGGCTTGGAGTCGGGAGACAGGAACCAATTTCTACCTCAGTTAGCCTTAGCTTGAACAAACGACATTCCCTCCTTATTTCAAGGTTTATTAATGCTGCTCCTTGGCAGAAGGGATTTGCTTGGACCAATTATCATAGGAGTGATATTTCGTTGCATGTGTGTACTAGGTAAAAACCCATAAAGCGTAATTTTAACACTTGCTCGACAACTGGCTACATGGGGTCGTAACAAGAGATGAAATATTGGATAGCGTTAACATGGACACTCCAACGTTGGGTCCTATGTATCCTCCTTTCTGCCACTCGTATACTTTAATTCTTTCAGCTATAGTGCCACTGTGTTTTCTTTTTTTTCTAAGTAAGAAGTAGTCGTGCTGCTGAGCCAGAGGCCTTACCGCACTCATAAAAAGAAGATCCTTGTGCCTTCCTTCACCCACGCTACCTGCTGGACTCAGGAGTCCAAAAGTTTTCCCATTCTGAATCTAACAGAGACACATGTACCAAATGAGAATAAGAAGACCACCAGTAAATAAACCAACGCACCATTACGCTTTGAATGCTATAAGATCAAGGAACATAACGTGTAAGCCTATGCAGACAAAAGCTTTCAAAAAGCAATTTTTTTTTAAATCTTAGCGCTGCATGGCGGTATACATTATATATGCATAAGCAGTTTGAAGAAACTGTTCTTTGCTTCTCATTTTAATATATGTTTGTAGTGTCCTGATGGGAGGTATTGTCCATTCTGCTTTGGCTACTTGACCTAGGCTGGGAATGAATCTAATTTATGGGAGGTATTGTCCATCCTACTGTTACAAGAATTTGTGTATTGTTCTAGTTTATTAATTACATTTTATAATACAAACTATGCCCTCTGAGTAATATTTCTGCCTTTGTCAGCAACGATCTTTCTTCTATGAGTGTAGTTTCAAAGAGGTAAAACAGAAGTGCATTCTTCTATGAAAAGTTGATGCAGATCTACCCAATGACTCCTAACATTGGGTCATGTACCTAAATTTGTTTCTGAATGTAAAATATTAATGCTTTTATTATAATGCTTCCCTCTCGCCACGACTGCTAGTAGCTAACAGCATAACCTAACATTCTTCTCTTTAACCTTACTCAACATTGATTGACATTACTTACGTAACCATTTTCCTGTGATTATGTTTGTGGATCCAAAAATCTAAATATATTGTATATTTTCTCTCTCTATCTAAATTTTTATTTAATTCTAGCCTAACATATGATTTGTAGATGCAGAAATGTAGGAGCTTTACGTTCCACATGAATGATTCAGTCTTTCGCTTTATCTAATGAAATCTCAGTCTCTCGGGCGATGGTTTTTATTGGAAGTTTTGTGGCCCACAACTTGCACAGAACATAATAAATTGAGATTCTTGTTTTGATAAAACCGTAGAGGTTGCCAAATAAAATTAAGCGATAACTATTGTTTCAAATTATGTAGGCCAAGCAAACTGCAAGTTTTGTTTAGGTGCCACTTAATAGAAAACTTATCTTTGTTTCAATAAATAACGAATGGGTTGGCGGAAATTATTGCTTATACTTCGTTTTAATCAGTTTTTAGGGCAGTTGCAGTAAAAATTATACGAATTTTATGATTGGTATGTACGCTTGCACTAAAACAACACTACAAAAAATACATTTTTCAGTAGCTTAGCATAAATATATTTTTTAATGTTTTGAACGGCGGTTGTAAATTGAAATTTTGGTTACATAACCCCATTGTGAGAACTGAACCTTTCTTTCAGAATTTTTTCAGAGTTTATAAAGAGCTGTACAAATGAAAAATATTATTAGATATTAATAATTACAGTATTATAGTATATTAAGTATTATTAGAATATTATTAATAGTCGCACTGCTTTTTAGCAGCTTAATGGCTCACAACCTGACAGAGTCAAGGCATGATGGATTACAGGACTCAACTTATCAATTATCAACTTATTTATGATGTCGGTGCAAGTGTAGGTATTATTTTATGTCAATATATTAACTACAAATTAAAGGGGTGAACAACAATCTGATATGGTAAAACACTAGACTACAGAATTCCAAAGATGTCTTCACTCCTGCCCCTGGTGGTAATTTTTTTTTTATGTTTTCTTCGTAACTAGAATTTTATGTCATACTGCTTACCGTGGGGAGCATTTTCCTCACTTAAAAATACAACTGATGTATTTTGAAATTTAGTATTGGGTCACACTACTTCACTGTAGGTAAACCAGACTTTGCTAAGGAGCTGGGTTGTATTTTTAACACCCGTTTCATTATTTACTGTTTTTTTTTTTGGCTATGTAACAAACTTATAAAAAATTAGTCTCTGTCATCATTGAATTTCCAAAATTTTACGAATCTTAATTTACCCCACACTCTCGCTCCTTCCCCCTTTTCTCTTTGGGTTAATAATACTACACACACTAGCTTTGTTTGCAAGTGTCTGCCATGCTTTCAAATATTTTGCATCACTAAAGTTCCTGAGACTAATTCTTGTTTGTTCCTATGACTGTTTACTACGAATGTAATTTAGAATTTCAATCCTACCTAGACCATGAAAAAAAAAATGTTTGGTTCTTAGGACTGAGCAGTGTGCAGGTCTAAAGAAATCGCGTTATGGTAAACCTTTTTTATTTCCCCCATCAGTATTAGAAAGCAGTGGTGTTTTTTTTTTTCGATAATTTCGTCAATACAAAAATTAATTTTGAGAGGTTAGTTACGAAAAAACTTTAAGTCAGTCCCAAGATGAGAGAATATAGCACGAAGCTTTCATATAACTTAACAAATGGGCTCTTGTATGTAGAGCAATTAATTGCATCTTTTTAAAGTTGTGATCTGAATTTTATTTGCTGTCCGTAAAAACAGTTAAACACACTCAAAAAAATTGAGAATATAAAAAGCTTGGTGACCTGTCATTTTTGGAATAAGAATATGCCTAAGAATAAAACTTTATTTTTTTTCTTGGCCTTAGTGCTACAATTTAAGCACTTCGCACAAAATAGCCAGCTCTTGCAACTGCAAAAATGTACTGCATATTTTTCTTGTTCATTTGGAAAGCAAAAGCTTGTTATTGTTAATGGGTTGGATTTTGTTATCATCATATGGATACCATGACAAGAAACTGTAAACAGCAAATTCAGTAAAGAAACAATTAAGCCACAAATAAAGCATTAATTAAAGCAGTGATTAGTGAGTGAGATACATTCACACTATACACAACCAATCATAATAAATCAATAATCAAAAAATGAACAATGAGCAATATCATAGGAAATGCAATATGTCAACATGTGTAAATCAGAATTATAAGTGTAGCATTTTCCGCGCTGTGGTTTGTGTTTGCATCAATCCCACGTAATGTGTGTTGACTCAGTATTAAACTCAGTAAAACATTAATAAAAAAAAGGTTTGGTTAATGCCTAAGAACATATCGTCGCAACGGCCATGTGACTTGCAATAAGGATAACTTCGCAAATAAGGACCATTGTCATCCAAATCTGACAGTGGCCTTCATGCAGACAGAAAAAAAATCATATTGATTACTAGATAAAAAAAAGTCTGTTTCACCATTTACAGGCTGAACAGCAGTTTGAATGTTTGTGGCCTTGAAGGCAGCTTGGGTGGTACCCAAGGTCGGCCAGTGTTCTAAGCCTTTAGCACCACGCAACCTTGTACTTCCTGTAGGCCGCCATTAAATCATGTTTCAATAAAATGTGCTCCAATATAATTATTAACCGTGGCTGATAACGCCCGCGGTTTTCCAAACAACAGGGCAGTGTTCATGAGTTAGTTTTGGAATTGCCACTTTTTCCGTTTTGCTAATTTTAAACCGCTGGTACTTTTCGGTCATGCAAAAACATTCGCAAACTGTCAAAATGCTGTTGTAGTCTTTTAAACTTCGGCTTATGACATACATTAATTATTTATTAACCTCTACATTAGAGAACTCAATTACGTTTTTTTACCACATTAAAGCCTTTCATTTTAAAGTTCTCAGAAGTATTCAAAATTTACTTCTTGGAAACAACTGAGAGAAAAACAAATGAAGCGAATTTTACATCGTAAGCTTTTCTGGAAGATTCTAGTTGGTTTCAACATAAAATAATAATAATAATATTTCGCCTCAGAGAGTAGGCAGGACTTAGAAGGGTGGTGAGCCACTGATACCAATCCTGTAGTTGGTCTGGAGGTAAATGAAGGCTAGAAAAAAACTATGGTCGACGCTTCAGAAAATGGTTAAGAGGTAGTTTGTCCAATGCACGATGGAACCCAGACACAGTTTTCATCGAGATTGCCTCCGCAGTCAGAGAGTTTCCAAACAGGAATTACGTGAACAGCAAAAAAAAATTTCGGAAGTCCAGATGGTAACTTTGGACCGACAGCTTCCTGGAGTGGCCCCGAGTTGATTTCATAGGACAAAAATAAAAAAAAGGGCAAATCTACAGATAGAAGCCACCCACGCAATATGTTGTATGTATGCATATGGACAGATTTGAGCCTACGGAGTACCAATGATTCAAGTACCACGAGATACAGGCTGGCTTCAGGTGAAAGTTACGCAGAACCTGGCAACCCCTTGGTAAAGCAACACTTTGTAAAGATCTTATCCTTCAAGAAGAACAGATGTTTGTACTGCATACAAAAACTATAACAAACATTACGCTTTTCAATAGAATACTAATCGTGAACGAAGAAATTATTAAAAAATTATTTTAAAAAGGTATAATTTTTATAGAAGGTGCAATGCCCTGAAAAAACATAACAGAAACTGCCTGATAATTGTTAAAACTATGACTTGTGTTGACGGTACACAATTTAACTTGTGTTTGGAGAAAAATATGTACATGGCTATATTTGGGGTGTTTCGCACTGTGTTGAAGCCTTCAGAAGATGCACTACAAGAAACTACAAGCATTACAAAAGATAGTCTTAGGGTGATAAAAATGAACTTTACTTCTATCTGATGAAATAACTTATGTGTTTCAACTATCTGGTTCAGATGCCTCAACTGATGTTTGTCGTATTGGAAAAAAAGGCGACTTATGAGCTTAAATAGAACTGCTGACATGAGCATGAGTACAAATATAGTAGAAGAGAAACGAATGCATGAAATTGCATACACTAGGGCACATAAAAATGTTTCATCACTTTTTTTCTGGATGGTGCACCTTGCCAGTATCAAACTGTTTGCAACCTACATTCCAAAGGAGCTCGTAAGCTACCGTTACTAAATTCTTATGCACAATTTTAGTACACTCGAATTTTGCATAAGGTTATGAAAATAAAAGCAAACATTGTCTGTCTTAGCTGTTGCCATGATGTGGATGCAATCAAAACATTCGTTGTCAACAACGAGTGAGTTTTCGTCACTCGTGAACTTCGAATATGATATGATTTTGATGTAGTCATTAGGAATGTCACATGTAAACACAACAATGATTGCATCATTTTCGATCTTTGCAAGTGACAAACAACTCGCCCCTGTAACCCCTCACATGACACGAGCATCTAAACATGGGAGTATAGTGCAATAACACGGAATGTTCAGCAACAAATCAAGATTGCAACAGTTAATGACGAATGCGAAAGACACATGTTACCAGAGCGGACGAACATACCGAGATCAGCATCAGCATAGTTGGGTTGCTCCATAGGCCTCAACCATGGATTGGAAGGTGCATGTGACACCATGACCATCTTCTTGGCAGCAGGCATGCTCACTGTCTTGGTGGCGGGGGAACTACGAGGTTTAGCGAAATTGGGCACACGAGCACGGAGACCACAATAGTAGGGATCATCTGCAAAAGTAGATAAAGAAATGGTTTAGATAATAGATATTTATAACTCACCGCAATAGTCGGTATTTACATACTGGCATTGTTAGCTACACTTAAATAGACCCTAATCTGAGCAAGAAACAAAATGTATCAAAACCAGCACTCGAAGCAGGTAAATCCTGAATGCTTGTTAGAAGCCGCAACAACTTTTACTACCAGGGAAAGTTTCTTGGTACCATGTTCCTTTCAAACTAAGATGCTGTTTATCTAGTCTTAATAATCACGTTCTTAGAGAGAGACATCAACAAAAACATGTAATTGTTTTTACTTCTGAAGTATCAGGGTATTAATCTTAGTGGCTTTTCTAAACATTTTGTGCGGTCCTGGGTTTCGTTTTTGGCACAGATCAAATTTCGGTATGGGCCAAACACAATTGTTTAGAAATGCTAGAAGAGGTTTTGAAATGGTGCAAGTGGAGGTTTGTATTGTTAGAAAAATGAACCAAAAATAATTAAAATTGGAAATCAGTTTAGTAAATTATGTAATTTTTCTGCACGTTTAGTTTATATTTTTTGTACATGCCTGGATGCCGAAATGGATCACTAATCAAAAACATGCACGTGTTTCAACCCGTTTTCATCTGTAATTAAGGCTATGTTCAAGGCTATGTCCAAGGTAACTTTCCTTGGAACTGAAATAAAAACCATAATCCTTGGAACTTGCAGAAAACGTTCAGTAATAAATCCTTCATTACACGAAGTTTATTAAATAAATTTTTTAATTTTTATAGCTGAAAACAAAGCTTGTCCTTAAATTATGCAACTTAGGTGCAGTTCAACGTACACTTTTTGTATCTAATAATTTATGTATTCTTAATGATCTTTAACCTCCTGATAGCTGAGGACACCTATTTTTTTAGTCCCATATGATAGTTGGGTCCGGCGTGAGATTTTAACCGGCATTCTCTTGGTTTGGAGACGATGATGCTGACCACTGGATTGTGCTTGCTTGCATTACTCAGGGTCCCCGTGGACCCCTCCCAAAGCTCGAGTTGTGCCTGGAACCATACTTTTTACCACTCTAGGAGGTGTGCAGTGTACTATACGCCTGGTCTCAGGAGGTTATAGACCATTTTTCCAAGTAATTTAAAACGCAATCAAATATAAAGTTGGGTTTAGATTCTAATTACATTACCTTGGCAGTGCTCATGGTTTTACGTTAGATTCAACACAGATCAACAAAGATACATGTGAAAACGAAAGTATTAACCATACCTTCATAAACAAATGTCGTTAAGGATTATACCTTCCATGCAAGATGCCTTTCACTATTTCTCTATACATCACATCAAATACGATCACAAGGGTTTATTTACCAACCGTTAATCAATAGAAAAAATTCATTTTAAAATGTGGCATCTAGGAGATTTATTATTATTATTATTATTATTATTATTTTCTAGTGAATATTGGGAAGTATTTTCGGGCACCCTGCGCATATGATACACGAAAAATTACGGTTTGGCGCACTTTGATGTTGGCTCTACTTTCGTGGCGTGTCATCGTTTCCGGTTTAAGACTACACACTATTGGCGGTCAGTCTGTCAGGTTACCCTCGTTTTATTGATGTTTTCTTATTGCACGGGCAATGCTGAGTCGCGAGAAGAAGCGAGCGGAAGTAATACTACGCTAAACGGTACCACGGCAGCATGCATGGCCTCTGATAAACTGAAAAACTGATCAAGGAATATTCCTTAATTAAGCCTCGAGCAAATTTTTACACTGCTTTAGTGTAGAGTATGGGGCAAGACGGCCTGATAGTTAGCATGGCCGTCACGTGCCAGAGGACCCGGGCTCGAGTCTAGCCTCAACCACCCCTGGCATTTTCGGAAAGAGAAGGGCCCTATGATGTCTCGTGTTCATGCCGATAGTGGCAAGTAAAAGAACCTAAGAATTTCCCATAGAATTTAGCTAGCAAAATTGTCCCTCTCTCCAGGTGACATGGCTATGGCTGGGAGCCGTCAAAAGCTAAGTTTTGACGTAGAGTTTGCAGATGAACCAAAAAATCAGCAGAGCTAACGAAGCGCAGTTTTACTATTCGTAAAGTTGAATATTATTTTATGGTGAACAAACTATGATATACAATTAGGTGAGTGGTCCTGTCATTTGTATGTATTGGTATTGATGTTTTTAATATTTATTTTAGTTTTACCTTTACAAAATGGACGATGGTACTTCGAAAATTTAGGCAACATTAAAGTGTTTGGTCGGTGTAACCTGTCGGCCTTGTCTTTTGTATATCAACCCTATAGCGCGCTGCCAATGCAATGTTTATGAATAAAACTACTGTTTGCTTTATGTCAGAATGAATCATCAGCCAAACGTAATATTATCAGAAAATTTGTTAGTACGTCTTTATGCTTTCGCTCTTAAGGAAGTTTTTTTGTTTGTTTTTAGTTCCCAATCTTCTGGGCGGACACGACAAAATAATTTTCATTGGTGAAGCAACCATCAATTCCATTAAAAAAAAACTCTGCCAATGTAATGTTTATGTCTGCCAACATTGCTGCCAATGCAATGTTTATGAATAAAACTACTGTTGGCTTTATGACATAATGAATCATCATTCAAACGTAACATTATCAGAAAATTTGTTAATATGTCTTTATGCTTTTGCTCTTAAGGAAGGTTTTTTTTCCCTTTGTTTTTGGTTCCCATCTTCTGGGAGGACACGACAAACTTATTTTCATCGGTGCAGCAACCATCAATTCCATAAAAAAAAACCTCTCAGTTTTTAATTTACCAAATCTCTCACGCCACAAGACTTCGAAACACCCAGCATTAAAAAGTAAAAGGTTTTAGCAATGAAATCACTATTCTTTTCTTGTCATCCTAATGAGAAAAAGAAGGGTTTGTCGATGACGTCCATTGCCCAGAAATGGTCTAATGTCTAGCCTTTGGCTACTCTTGACACTTTATTACCTCCCCTTAGTGGACACAAACGGACCTTTCTTTTGAGGGTAGCCTTCAAAGGACGCTTACGTATGTTGTAACGTGGGTAGAGAACCCGTCAGTGTGGGTTTTGCATTGGCCGTGGGTGAGTCACCTTGAGCGGCCGAATACTGGCTGAGGTCAGGTCCAAGACCAGCCCCACCCATTATTGCAAGGCAAACGCCTATGCAACACAATGCAATGTGCTAGCCTTCTGTCAACAATAATTGTAAAGTAGGTCTGCTGTTTTTTGCATGTCTTGATTTGTCAGCTGATTGAATTACGCAAATTTGACTATACATCGGGGGGAAAGGCAGGTACCGAAGTAAAGCTTAGCTTTCCAACCAACGATCCTTCGGGAAAGCGAGTTTGTTATTTTTTTATGAATCGTAATTAAACTTAAAGCACTTACTGGATATTACGAGTAAAAGCTGGAACGTACAGAAATATGCGTTAAAACTCGGCGTTTCGGCTCATCTCAGAGCAGTCATCAAGAGTAGCAAGAGTATCGAGTAGCTTGTATTACTGTTGATAAGGGCGCTATAAGTTAATTAAGTGGTTCTCGGGAGCGCACTCAGAGGTTTTTTTTTTATCTCAGCGCATGCAACGTTTTTTTTATGACATTTTGTCTACAAATAAAAAATTCCGATCACACATCAGCACTTTCATCAAACATTTCCTGGAGCCGATGACCACATCAGCTGTTTGCTCCATTCACTTGAACGCCTCGAAACAAATCTAAGGGTCGTTCAGAGGTATGTCACAACTAAAAACTTGGATTTAAAGAACGACTTTTTATCAAATGTGCAACTTTTACACGCTCACCCTGCAATTAAAACACAGATTTTTTACTCCACAACAAAACGTAAGCTTCTGATTTTGTTATTTTTTTTACCAAACAAAAAACAAAATCAGAAGCTTACGTTTTGTTGTGGACTGCCATCGCCCGCACCTAAAAAATCACGAATAAAACGTAAAAAAAAAAAACACCACCCACTCGCGTCAATTTTATTTAGTACCACTCCCGTGAACAACTTAATTAATAGCTTTGAGATGAGCCGAAATATCGTTTTAAGGTATATTTGTGCACTTTCCGGCGTTTACTTTTTAGGAATGATTGGAGAGCTACCTACTGGAGAACTCTGGATTCAATGATTGCCATTTGTTAGGTACTACTTCCAGTAACGTAGTGCATAGTGCCTCAGTCACTCTTAAACGGGGTGCATTAGAATTTTGTTTAGTGTGTGTGGTAAGTACTGTACCAACATTTTTCTATGAAAACGCACATTTTTGTTCTGGTGTTAGCCCCGAAGCCAACAGGATCGATTTTAATTCCACGGCAAACGTGAGCTTTGTGATGGGTTCCCTGGGAGCCAAACAAAGTGAGTTGCAACAACCCGGTGGTCAAAGTCCTGGTCTCCAGCCCATAACCAATACAGAAATGACTCTTAAAAACCTTTTAGAGTCAAATATGTGGTTCCCCTAGAGTCATTCATTGGCTTATTCCCCCTCCCCCTCACTCCTTTTAAATATGAAAACAGAGACAGTCTACACTTCACTATACTCTTAATTTATTTAAATTTTCGTGAGTTCCAAAAAATAAAATTCGGAAGGAGGATGCCGGGAGGGGGTGGTGCGAACCTAAGAACTCCATAATCTGGATCACAGTTTTGATGCCCTTGTATCTGCGCCATCACTAAAGGGATAAAAGCGATGACCATGGAGACCTGGATCAGATGACAGGGGCGTTAGAATTGGGATCCGGAATTCGTTGGTTTAAATCCCAATCACGTTATTTCAATGAAATATGTCAGTGACATTTTTAATGAAGTATATGTCCTTAAGGAATTGCTTCCGTGTATAGTGTATGATTTTCTCTACTTTGTTACCTTTAGTCTAAGGTAAGAAATAATAACCCTAAAATGCACAATGGGTAGTCTACCGTTACGTTCGCAAAAATAGCAAAATTTCATTAAAGCCAATGGCACCGTGCAAATAACCATTGTAAAGGATAAGTTTGGAATGCAAAGGGCTCCTTCAACAAAAAACAAAAAAAAATCACAAATCAACTTACCATGGAATACAGTTCCTACGTTTTTCTTCCGAGAGGAATGTTGCATATGAGGCAATCTGTATCTATTTTCGTCAGCCCCACTGTCATAGTCAGGCTACAACAACAAATAATTAATTTCAGTCATGTGAATCTGGTAATATGGTAAAGTCACTAAAAGATGAAACGTTACCCACAGTCTAGTAAGAGTTCATAAAACAAACAAAGACATATCTCCTTATTCCTGGTTACCCAATTACGAATATGGTTGACCAGAGATTACTAACTGGACCTTTGGCCTAATGCTTAGGTTCACTATCCTTATGAAAACTTGTGGCATGCCTAAGTTTATTAGGTTTTATACTATTGGCATATTATATACTACCTAGGTTTACTCGTCATCATTACTACTTACCACATGAATTCCATACACGGTATGGCGCCTGATTTGACTATCCGATGGATTCTTTAGGAATGCCCAAAAGTCTTACCCTTCGACTAATGCTGTTCCTAGTTTGGGACTATCCTCCTCAGGAATGTGGCACAATATGCAAAGTTTTTCTGTTCTAGCCATGACTTATTTCGTTGAAGTCTCCGATTCTCACCTTCGGAATATTATACATTGATCTTTAAGAGATATGAAACTAGAGTGAGAAGACACCCGTAGTAGCATCCAGGGACTGTAGTTTAGATCGATCACACTGGTCTTCACTGCAGTTCCCGGATGTTGGGTGTTTGCTCACGCTGTTTATAGATTTACTTCCTCCATAGGAATATGGCACAGAATAAAAATGTTTTCTACTCCACTGTATCATGTCCAGTTGAACTATTCTATCCTTACCTCAGGAATATTATTCGTTGGTTATATTTGCATAAACCTCCTTAGGAATATAATATACTACGCAAAGATTTTCCATTGTGTCCATGATTTATTTAGTTGCACTACCCTGTCCTTACCTTAGGAATGTGGTATGCCCCCATAGGGACATCACGTGGGGGTAACTTGGGTGGTCTATCAGCTCTTCGTTCACGTGAATTGGCGCTTCCGTTTCCATTTCCGGGGACGCTATAAGGGTCTTCATCGGGAACAGGTATTCTAGGCCGACTCTTCATGTCATTGGAAGATTTCATTTTTTGAACTGCAACAATAAGTGTGTCAATTTCAGTTAGGCTAATCATACATTTACGAATGATAAACCCTAATTCGCAAATTAAGATGTATAAAAACTAGGTGTAATTCGGAGATGTAAAATGACGTGGTTAGCCTGTGCTTTAGCAGAGCCGTGGTATATCCATTCCAATCCTATTAAGTAGACTTCCTTAACATGATGACATGCTACATTGGAGTAGCAGTACGCTACTATGATGAATAAGGAGCGAAGAACTGCTTCTAACATGTAGCATTTTACCAAATCTTGGAATATCCATGCCAATCCTATTAAGTAGCCTTCCCTAACACGATGACATGCTGCGTTGAAGTATGAGTATGCTACTATGATGAATAAGGAGCGTAGAACTCTACTTCTAACACGTAGCATCTAACCAAAGCAGAGGCTTTTCCCTCTCTTTTAACTTGTAAGCAAAAATAACAAATTGACTGTTGCCAAGACATGACACGGTATCAGTCTTCTAACATCTGGAAACTTAGGACTTGGCTGACTTGATTGTATCACGTGGAGGTCAGGCTTTTCTAAATTCGTTGTGAAGTTTTTGTACTTTACAACGAATTTACAAAAGTTTGACCTTAACGTGATAAATCAAGTCAGCAAATTCGTAAGTTGACAGATGTAAGAAGACTGATACTGTGTCATGTCTTAGCAACAGTCAAATTTTTATTTTTGGTTGCAAGTTAAATGGGAGGAAAATTTCGTAAACTTGGATGCTACAATCCGTTACACGTTCGGACAGATCCTTAATATTGTTGAACACTTCTTGCTGCTGACGGAGTTTTTTATAAGGTACTGGAGGACTTCGCATTCCACTTCATCGAATACACCTACACAGCTTGGTTAAGGACTTTTGAGGAGTAATCGATGTGTTTGATTGATTTGTACCAGAATCAAAAGTGTTTGCTTCCAGAGTACTTTTGTTTTCTTTCATCCCACCTGGTTCTTAAGTGGCTCTTAGCCATCGAATTATGTCCTTGAAACGTCTACTCAAGAGGATCAAGACAAGACTTGAGCTCGTAATGGGAGATTAAGCGAACGGAACAGCAAATGTTGCTACGTGACTCAAGATACAGAAAACTAAAATCATGTTGTTTTACTGAGTCAAATAAGTAACAAAAAAATAGGGTAGTGTAGTAAATGGGGGCACCACACTATAACGGTTCTGAGTGGCTTGCAACTATGTGTTATTAGTGTTAGCTTGCAACTAGTAGTGTTGTAATTGGGAAGATAGATGTTTTCAGAAGACTTTCTGGAAAAATGGAAATAACAGAGGAAAATTGCTGTCTAAATTTCTGCCAATAATGTAAGATGACAGTGACACTCATAAATTCCAGGATTATATATTTAATAAATCAGCTATGAACAATTATGAAAATGAATGATTTACAAGAAATACAAAATCGTAGACAGTAGGGGATAATTCCCCTGAAACCACTGAAAAAAATTGTCTTCCTTTGAGGTGGGCAGAAATACTCTATCATCAGTGGCGTAACTAGTGGGGATGGGGGGGGGGGGGGCAAAGGGGCGATTCTCTCCCTCTGTAAGATTTTGAAAGCTTATTCGGCAAATTGGCCAAGTCACTTTTTCCATAGCTGAAAAATTATTCACCATCAGATGGCTGCATTTTGAGGTCAAAGACGCAACTTTAATTTTAGCTAATTTATACTTCTACTGTTTCTCTTTTAAATCACTAAAGTAACCAGGTAACAAATGGAGAAATACGAAAATCAGTAAAAGATAAACAGTAAGAATTACTAGCTCCATATTTTGCTTAAACCCATAATTTCTAACGAAGTATCAGTGTTTAAAAAATAAGTATCTACTACGAAAAACTGAAAGATTTACATTATAAAATTTTTTTATAATGCAGTCAGCAAAACGTTTTATAAAAATGTTTCAACGGCCCTTTACAAGGCCAGAAAATCCCGGAAAACAGCAAAAATACATCAGCTTCCGGGGTTCTTATTCGGTTCTCCCTCCACACTATTCGGCTAAATGCCTATAGTGTTGCCCCCTCACTACAAAAACCTAGTTATGCCACTGTCTATCACGTATGTTAAATTTCTTATATTTCTTACGGGAATGTTAATATACACTTCTAATATTACGTTATCGTTATTAGTATTGGTATTATTATCACATTATTGTTATTATAGGGAATTATTTGGCTGAGGAAGAAACGGGCAAAGTTTTACAAACTTATAAAAGGAACTGCAAGGTTTTGAACATTTTTTGTATATTGACATTCAAACTGTATTTCTCCACTGACAACACTATGCACAATATGGCTGTCCAATATTTTCTACAAAAGTGCTATGAAGAAAATGATTTTAGATGATACAGATTTTTGGAGAAAATTGAGTCGCAATGTGTTGGCATTGTCATTTTACACATTTCATTGATCCTGCAAGTATAGTCTTCGGGTCAATTGCTTCCTTTAACATCAAAGAATAAAATTAAGCCTCTATGGTTGTAAAGTTGACACCAACTCCTCGATGTTGCTCTGGCAATATGTCTTGAAGAATCTCCCCATGAATTGCCGAAAATTCGAAATAAATATTAGTGGCGAGGAGTCGGTCTCAGCGTTTCATCCGCACATTAATATCTCGTAACACTAGAGCACGCAAACTTTGCAAAATGAATATGCAAATTTAATGTAATTTTACAAATTTAGTATTTGTCTTCGAAAAAAAATTTTCTGATATATATTTCAAAGCATGCATTTGTGCTGGAAATAATGGTAAAATATAACTTACTAGGCGGTAATTTGCTCTTAAGCATGTCCATGGCAACCACATTGATGATCATGACCCAACACGGACAGTCCAAGATGTCAGCTTCATTCTTAACAAAAACAACTGACGAAATACATTGGCATTCCAGTTTTCTTCGGTCAGGATAGGCAGACTTTAATTCTTTTGATATATTTTGTTGGAATTTTTTCATGTCGAATAACTGTAAATTAAAGCAACAACGACAAACAAATTAATTATGTGCAGCAAATGGAAAAATATAAGGTACAATGTTTTACAGGTTTCTTCATTTTGAAAAAAAATTAAAGTTATCTACAGCTTTTGCACTTAGCACTTGTTCAAGATGTCCCATTTGGTACGTGATGCTTGCTTTACCAATAAGACTACTGAACTAACAATTTACTCTAGCCAATATGTATGCGAAGTGTAAACATTTTGTTGTGTTAAATTAGGTAGCCGAATCGTTCTAGCCTGACGACACTCCGATAATCGACTACAATTCCAGGTATAAAACACCTGGAAGGGAAGACCGAACAATCAAACGAGTGAAAAGGCACTGATGTCAGGTAACGACTCCATTTAATATGGAGTATTGTGAATATCTGGAATGAATTGCCAACTGAAAAGATGTTGTTATGGCATCTTCTTTAAATGGTTTTAAGACAAAACTTGGGGGTATTGGTCGGAAGAGGCATCTCCGCTGGTCATGATGGATTGTATACCTTGTAAATTTGTACGAATATTTAATCTGTAGATACGGTAACAGTAATCCCACGAAACTATTTTATAATTGTGTTGGCAATTGTCTACATCATTGATTCGGAATTGTTTTATCTTGTTTTCGTCTATGTAGGTAACCATTAATTTTTAATGTGGGATGAGTATTAGTGACAACTACGTCCTTCTCTTGCCCTTGGCAATAAACGGCAATAAATTTATTATTCATTTATTTATTTATACTATAGCCTACTATCAACATTAAGAAGAAAAAAAATGAAAATTAGAAAGTTAATGGTTTTTCTTCAAACTTTAGCAAAGTAATGACTTGACGAAAGCTTCATGGTCTGATTTCACATGGTTTAGTCATTACTACTGCCATCACGGTGCACGAGGAATTTTTTGTTTGTATGGGAGGGAGGTAAAAAAAAACTAGAATTTAAATGGAGCCCAAGTATTTAGCTGTGATGTGTAGAAAGGAGCCATGTCTGCCGGAGTCATGTAAACTTAGTAAATGCCTTTGAAACGTTAATTCTCAGCCAGTTTTCATGTATTTCAATTGAAATAAATCCATTTTTTGTCGACTTTTACCAAATTTTACTTCTTACTTCGGGTGGGGCCCCCTACCCACCCACCTCCTGCTGTGCCACTGGATCATGTATACCTATCGGGATGCATTCAGCTAGATCAGACATCAGTACGACCCTGTGTATAAATTGTGTAAAATAATTATTTCGCAGGTATAAGTAATGTACTTTCGTAGGTAGCCACTTGACTGGCAATAAACCCTGCAATTTCATCAAAACTCATAGTTTTAATTTTCGTACTCAAGGTCAACTTTTGTGCTTCGGTCGCAAAAAAGTTAAAAAACTGAGCACTGTAATTTCAGTCACGTACGTAGCAGTCACGCTATTTTGAAAAGTGACGAAAATTGTGGAACTGCTAAAATGGGGGAAATTTTTCACTTTTCAATATGGCAGGAGAGCAAAAATGGGAGACTTTTCACTTTTCAAAATGGTGGGAGTGCTACAATGAGGGAGTTATCAATTTTCAAAATGGTGGGACTGCTAAAATGGGGGAACCTTTCACTTTTCAAAATAGCGGGCGAGCTAAAATGGGGACTTCACTTTTTCAAAATGACGGGAGTGTTAAAAAGGGGACTCCATTTTACAAAATGGCGGAAGTGCGAAACTGTGGGACTTTTCGCTTTTAAAATGGCTGGAGTGCTTAAATGGGGAAATTTTCACTCTTCAAAATAGCGGGTACGCTGGGCGACTGAAATTTCAGTGGTCCGTTTTTGCAACCTTTTAATACTGCCAGTCAGATAGCTATCTACGGAATTCCTGTGTACGAAAATCCTACATGTAGCCAGCTATAAATATCGTCGATATGTTGGAGAATCTCGTGGGTATCCACTTTTCAAATATTCTCATCTCTTGGCGTGGGAGTTACATCCTTCAAACGGATCTAACTCTCCGCCCTCCACCCCAACTACCCTATCGAAGCAAACTCGTCACTTCACGACAACCATCTTTAACGACAGCAACAAAATTCGATTTTTGCCACGAACACAGCATTCTTTCTCTTTGAAGGCTGTCTAGTGTAAGGAAGGCGTTCATCCTTCGAAAAATCCTTTGATTCTAATAATTATGGGAGTTTTGGTATTGTCTTTGTTTGACGAGCGTGTCAGCCGGTCTTTGTGGGAAACCATCGAAAAAACAAAAGTATATAGGCCAAGTGGGGAAACCAAGTTCAAGCATTCATTATTGGCTTTTTTCTCACTAAAAGGCGGTAATCCTTTTGAGTCCTTGAACTATAAGAATCTTAAGTGGAATGAGAACAGTCTTGGATTTTTTTCCCCTAAAGAACCAGGGTATTAGTTCTTTTTTTTTTTTTAAAGCACCAATACACTGGAGGTAGGTACTGGCAAAGTTAACACACAAAAAACGAGCAAGGTCGCTTGATGAAGGTCGTCGTTTCTTGTCTTATTTTTTTAACCCCCATCCGTCACTAAGAAGGGTAATGAAGTGGAAGAAGTAATTCATTTTTTGACTCTTCTAGTCACCCGGTCTTTGACAGGAGAGGAACTTTCCCGTTGCAGTGATGACGTTTTAATTACTGTCATTACAAACGGAACCCACCTGTTGTACCTATTAAAGATATACTTATTAAAGGCCTCTTTAAACAACGTTTTTTTTTTCTTGTTTAAAGAACGATGGCTCATAATATTCGCATACTTTAGGTCCGGGTTGACTTGTATTGGGAATGAAGAATGGTGCTATAATTGTTTTCCCTGTCGAAGCAGTGACGGGAGTCAACATCTGAGTATTAAAAATTAACGTGCACAGTGGAAAACGCCTCGATCTATTACTACTTCAATCCTGCTTCATACATTTTAACTAGTGCATCGACCTGGAATCGAACCCGAATCGCCCACATGTAATGTAATGCAATGAATGCAAATATAATATGTGTGGTTGTACCTGGTGAACATTTACACCCCCCTCATTCAGTATTTACCTCAGTCATTTTCCAAAAGTCACTATTGTAGGACCTAGTTTCCTTTTACAATGCGAAAGCAAGTATTTACTGTGCTGTATTTTTGTTAGTTCTTCGTCATGCAATGCCTTATTGGCGACTTGACTGATTAAAAATAAAATTAAGAAAGTTACATTGCGGGCGAACATTCTACCACTGGACCAGTGATAAAGAATGAATCACACGGTAAAGGGGTCACTGAGGCAAAGTCTTTTATACAGAATGTTTGCTTCATGAACCACTGATTGTAGCAAGACGTTAGAAATTGAACCACATTTGAATTTGATTTTCCAACACTGCGAAGGAATGTGTGATGTTCAAACCTAGAAACTTCTTTAAGAGTTAAAGCGTCTTCATCGTGATATTCCGTATTTGGGCCAACACAGTGGCATGCACGGGGGGGCGGGGGGGGGGGGCTGCTCTTTTTGGAAAATATGCCCCTCCATTTGGTAAAAAAAAATATGCCTTTTTTTTGCTTTTCTGCACTGATAAATGCTGGCGCTTCAGCCAGAAGAAAGGGACTAGAGGCATAAAAAGGGGCAAAAGAAGGCCAGGAAAGGGGAAGAAAAGAGTTCAAAAGAGAGTAACAAACTAAAATATTAAATAAAAGGTCCCCAGAAAAAAAAAAAACTCTCAGTGTGCCCTTTTGCTGAAAATTACCTCTGCCTTCTCGAAGATCTGTGAACGCTGGGCCTCTTGTCAAGCTTTTTTCCCAAATTCTTGTTATTGTACATTATTTTTGCAAATTCAATTTTATTTTACTTTTTAGTTGTTTATTGTAGTTAACCTTTATAGCTTATTGTTATGCACTCACTAAACTTCTACCGTTACATGTCCATATTGGGGCGTTTCAATTAAAATGATTCAAGGTAAAGTTAAACCAGACGGATAGTATCAACCTGTGCTAAGGAAATACACATGAAAACCTATTTCCGTTGCCTTTTGGACTTAAATGTCAGAATGCCTGATGGAGAATTGAACCCTCGACCTTAGAGACCAAACGCCGAAGTTATCTGACACGGCCGATTTATCTTTCCGTCATGTTTATTTTAGACTTGTGCTTACCCCAACGTGTGTTTTGCAAACAACCCACAGTGCAACCTCATTAAAATACTTCTTTATCAGCAATGTAGCGCTTTATAATAGATTTTCCCCTCCTCTTTACGCATCCATATTATTATTAAAATAAAAGGATTCTTACCTTGACGGGTTTTTCCATTTCTAAGGCTCCATTCGGTAATTTCAGTGCTTCTGCTGAAATGCTATTTTCGTCAGTTCCCATAACGTTTTTGACGTAAACGTTACATTTGCTAACTCGTTTGATTAGAATATGGCCTGCACTGTCCATCTTAATTTTGACTCCCTGAAATGGAAGAAAAAAAGCAAATCATTTTAACGATAATTTCATCAACTGTACATGTAGGCCTAATCATCACTTCATTTTCACACATACTTGTTTCTCTTTAACACCTCGTAAACTCAAGGATAAAATCGTGCACAAACCAGGACAGTTACAAAACAAACACGTTTTAAGTTTCTACTAATTCTAAATTACACAGCGTTAAGGTTGTTGAAAACGTGGCCTCGCCGTGTCGTGGACAAGAGGACAACACTGCTCTCCAAATTAATCAAAACAGCAGTAAGTACAAAATCATCATTTTGAGAAAAATGATAAAACGTGATTTTTTTTTCTCACACAGTTATACAAGGTGTTCACAAATTATTCACCCCATATAGAAATTGTGTAAGAAAAAAAAGAAAACAGGTATTGAAAAACTGTAAAGTGCAAACTGTTTATTAAAAAGCAGAAAGCTAAAAAGCACTTTAGTAATTAAAAATATAAACAGAATAATTCAAGCCATAAGAGGTATACGCAGGTTGTATTGTACTGCACCCATTCATCCAATTTCATAGCTGGAAGCCTTCCCGTTATCTCGGTATCGATGAATAATCACCCTATGGGATTTAACATGGGTCTAGCTGCTAGTAACTGTAATCTGTTCCACATTATGTTTGCGGGAAACTCACTGTATGACGCCACGTTTCGTTGCACTATGAGTGCAAAAAACATGTCGCTTTCACACTTGTAGACTCTATAGAGTTACTGTTAGTGTCTACAAGCAGGATATTTATGTGATTTTGCACTCGTAGTGGAAATAAACATGGTGTCATACAGTCAACTTTCTGCAAACATAATGTGGAACAGACTATAGTAACACATCTTCAACGTTATTGAGGGTCAGATTTTGCATTGAAAGCAGCTTAGCTGGCATTCCTACACGAGTTAATGTTTGTCGGGTGGGTCATTGTTCTCGATTTCAACACAATTTAAGCTTTTGTACCGGATTTTTCCCAAGTACCTGCAATGTGCCCAACTATGCTTCAAGATATAAGACACTGACGCTATGGCGTCGCGCTACAATGGTTTACAACCTCGACAATTGAATTGATGTGATGTTTGTTGCGATGTTTGTTGCCGAACTTGGCGCGACACACTAGCGTAAGTCTAGACACTCAAGTGTGTACTTAGAAGGCAAATCATCATCACTGGTATTAGAGCTGCAACTACCACCAAGGCCCCGTATAAGCTTGAAAGAGGCAACCGGATGCGACATCTAATTAACTATGGATACTGTGTCCACTTCGTGAGGAACACACTGATGTGTTTATTATTGCACAGAGTCTTCAGAATGTAAGGTCTAAAAACTCTTAAACAGCCCAGCACGTCCTAAAATGTAGCCACACTACAATGCTGTCTTGTAAAGTAAGAGCTTGTAATAACAATGGCGTACACTAAATGCATTGTACGCTGAAGTACACATCAGTGTGGAGCAAAGCAGCCTGATGGTAATCAGGACTGTCTGATGTGCAAGAGATTCCTGGCTTGAAGTCTGACCGCAGCCACCTCTTGGCATGAACTGTAAGAGAAGGGCCTTGTGATACTTTCTGCTCATGTCGATTATGGCACGTAAAAGATACTAGCAAATTCCGATTGGAATCACCTAGCAAAACTGTCCCTTTCGCCTGCTGGTGCCGTGGTTTCAGCTAGGAGCACGACAAACCTACGAAGTACACATCACTGTGTACCAGCTCAGTCTCCACACGGGCTGTGTTCTGGTAAGGCACAGTTTGTGCATTACCACGTACGCCTAAAAAGATTAAAACTTCATTTTGGATGTGTTTGAGCAAACATTAGCAATATACATTAAAAATATGCCAATAATTCGATGTTTACATCCCAAAGTCATCCTTTAAAATGTTATGCTGAGTGAATGCTGAGTTATGCTGAGTAGCAGCAAATGGCGCACCTTTCAAGTTAGCCTGGCTGCATAAGGGCGCGTTCACGCAAAAAGGCCTTCTCGCTCGCCGAAAGCTATTTGCTAGTCAACCGTTATTTATTTATGATTAGTTTCTCGTTGCTACTAAATGAATGCGGTAATAGATAACAAATTGTATGTATTATAAATAACAACACGGATAAAGAACAAAATGCTATACAGTAATTTTAAACATTGCTACAAGATTGTTGTCATTTCACGCTATTTCCAAAATTTGCTATTCTCCCTCAAAGTACAGCTCCTAGCAATGATCAAACTTCGGCAGTATAAATAGCTTCTCGCAGCGAGAATTGAAAATCCAACATGGCGTCCATTTCGTGTCTATCGAATCGAAGACAAACCATCGAATCCCGGCACGCAAAAAACAGACCGTCGTCTTGCACTGCAGCAAAAATTGTTTTCTTGTTGTCATAAATCGACGCTCAAATGTTGCAAGCATCGTACGCCGTGTCACGAGGCACGAGGAGAAGATTTGTGTCTGCGTCGTTGCCATGGTTACTAATACGAATAAACAACTCGAAAGCCTCTAAGCCGGTAAAGGCGAGAAGCAGCCATCAGATTTAGTATTGATCAAGTAAAAGATAGTGAGCGAGAAAAGTGTCGTTGCGTAAACGAGCCCTTCTTTTCTTGTAGGCGTGAGCTTGAACACCGTGAAGCGCAATGTCAGTAAACAGCGTCTTTAGAATGTACTGTCAGCCCTTAGGTTAGAAGGCAGCAGGCATAGTAATATTCCCATAGTAGCTCCGTCTATCCATCAACAAGCTAACTAGCCATGAACACTTAAGGTACTGTAAGCTTTTGGCTGTTCGGTTCATTCTATGTAGCCCGCTTAGCAACACGACTACGCTTCTGACCCAAACAGCGTAACGCCACCTATCCCTATATCTAAACAGCACCTTTAGACAGGGGTGCCGTTTAAAACCGGGAGCCTTTGTAACAAGGCCTTTGTGTCACACTGAAGACAACAAAATATAACCTAACATACAACCCTCTAACGTACCTAATTCAGCTTAACATTTTTAATTAAGTCATTAATTAAGCCTTTTTTTTTTTAGCCGGGATAGGGCCACTAAAAGTTAATAAAGTGGTTCTCGGGAGCACCCACTCGGCGCATTCGATGATTTGTTTTCCATTCGATAACCCCGAAATGCACGCCTTGTTGTATGTTGAATTCTCGCTGCGAGCAGCTATTTATTCTACCGTCGTCCGATCACGGCTAGAAGTTGTCTTTGAGCAAGAATAGCAAATATTGGAAATAGCGTAAAATGACAACAATCTTGTAGCAATGATCAAAATTACTGCTGCACTTTGTTCTTCATCCGCGTTGTTATTTATAATGCTTTAAATTTGTTATGCATAGCCGAATTCATCCAGTAGAAACTGGAAACTAATCGTAAGTAAATAACAGTTGACTAGCAAATAGCGTTCGGCGAGCGAGAAGGTCTCATTGCATAAACGCACCCTTAAAAAGAACTTCTAGCTGCCATATCAAGAGTAAGGGCGGGTAAAAAGTGGTAATTTCGGCTATTGCTTCGTTCGTAATTCATTTCTGAATCTTAATCCTTCGGGCTCAGAACTTTTTTTTTTTCAATGGCCCTGACATGCCAGACGTAACACGTGCACAAACCTTGAACATTTCGACTTTAGCAACGCATAAATTTTCGCGTATTAGCAAGTCGTGCTCAAACGTGCATAACTAGTATTTGCTTGTTTAAGGAGTGAATGTGTACCTACAATTCAGGCCAGGCACGCGCTATTAACCTAGTAAGAGTAGAACATCCTTCTCGTCCATGCACGAGCTTGTATATTTTGTTGACTCTCTTCCGTCATCTCCACCATGGTTAGATGATGCAAAAGCACGTCACTGGTTGACAAGACAAGGGTATAACCAGTCTCCGCCAAATTAAATTACTATTAGCAAACAAAAATGAATCGTATGATGTTTAAGGTAAGGTTTAACTTTCAGATATTGAAGTGTAGCTGTACTGTTTAGTTCACGTGAAACCTTACTGCTGTATTCTAATGTTTTTACTATTTTTTACTTTTGCACATGCACGATAGGTCAGCTAATGATTGGTGCATGCTACTTGGCTAAATGACATCGCTGAAAAATGGTTAAAAACTAATCGTCTAGTGTGATTAGCACAACTCTACAAGTAATTCAGGGTCGTACGAGTCATTAAAGACCTGGATGAAATTCTATGCATGTAAAAGTGGTAAAAAATCTTGAAAACTGATATATGTATCATCAGTAGGGTGATGAACGGAAAGTAGACGACATGACTGAAGAACACTGAAATAAATGTACCAGAAAATAGTCGATTGTGTAGCCTCACACAGTTCTTCTTTTATTCTGGCATCAAAAGTTTTGAAAGTTTTGGGCCTTAGGGCTTAGATGACTGGGTGCGGTTAACGCTCGCTAAAACCCTTCGAGTTTTGAAAGTTGGGCTATGGTTTTAATTGTATTTACGTGTATCGGTGATCAGTTGACGAAAAATAGCCAACTGTGGGAGAGCTAAACCAAAATTAGACTGAACAAATTCTTCTAAGGGAAGCTGGGGAACTTTGGGGTTAAGTTAAGGTAAAGAGGCTTGTTTAGGTTGGGGGGAAAGCCTAACCAAAATTGGGCCTACTAAAGGCCTAACAGCCAAAAATCCCCCTAACTACGAGACCTAGCAGGGGTTGAAGAGGACCAGCCAGTTGGCTGGCCAGAAGGCTTTCTGATTTTACTATACTGGCCCCTTGCCTAAATACCTTTTGGTAACCCCTGACAACCGCGAAATAGCCAGGGTATTATGGGAAATGAAAGCTTCTAGAAGGTTCTAGAGGCAGGAAACGGAAATAACATTGTAAGGCATAGATAATGTCCACCTATGTAAGAATAGACACACAAGACTAAGATTGGCCATTGGCTCCAGCAAACATGAAAGTAAACAAGATTTGCGACATCAGTATCTCCTTGGTGCAACCTTAAATTTGATTGGTCAAAAACACACACATAGAAAGGTTAGAAGTGTGGTTTTACGATGCTTTCAATATACATTACGGGTAACATTAAGCCACAATTAAGGCGTTGCTACGGTAACGACATAATGCCCTACCACAGTACTGTAAGGTGGCTTACTGCACTACATTATTTCTAGTACATACTTTCGCAAATTGGCTTGTTCTTTTTCCTTTATACAATGTACAGCGATTTGCGTATATTTATTACTTAAACCCTCGACGTGCAGTGAAGTCTAACGAGGACGACAAGAGTTAGTGAATCGAAACTTTCATTAATTTAATGCTGCAAATCGCAGTCACACGACAAAGCAAAAATGGAAGCAAGCACCTTTAAATTAATAAAAAGTCACAACAGCGCTGCTTAAAACACCATTACATCAGTAAATAGTCATTGCAACACAAATGAAAACCAATAAAACAACTTATATTTCCAGGCGGATTTGTGGGGCCACTAGACTTATAGCTCGGGCTCCCTTACCGCTACTACTACGGCTAAAGCTTGTAGCCCACTACTCCGTTCCGTTCCGTTACGTCCCGTTCCGACGACTTATGGCAACGGATGGTGCAGCGCACATTGCTTTCGTTGCTAACGGTATCAGTCGGCTCCGCTGAGCTTTTAAATTTGATCGCGCCCATATTAGCAATGCAAATGAAGAAAGACTTTAAGTAGGTAATCTTTATTATAATATCGGAGGCCGGCTAAAAGGAAAGCCTAACAGAAAGCCTAAAGGAAAACCACTTCTCCCCTCCTCGCGCCCGCATTGAAAATGCACTCTCCCACTCTACCTGCAGCCAAAAAGGAGCCAAAAAGCAGAAAGTTAAAAAGCACTTTAGTAATTAAAAACACATACAGAGTAGCCATCAAGTGCTGGTGAAACAACGAAATTGATGGTTACTTTGTATGTGTTTTTAAAAAGGAGCCAGAAATGAGTGATCGATCAATCTGACAAGTCGTCGGGAAAATGTCCCGGGTAAATGTCCCGGGAAATGTGACCGGCCCCGTGCATAGCACGGGTTTCCTCTAGTTTAAAAATATAAAGTCGTATTATATTAGGTATTAATTCTTTACGATCGGGCATGATGACACTTAAGTCCAGAAGGCAGCTGAAATAGGTTCGCATCTGTATTAGTACAGGAAAGGCGTTGTGCGCAGGCGCGTGACGGACGACGACGGCCGTCGACTGATGGCAGGGGTGTACACTTCTCTGATGCCATCAGTTTTTGACTGAAATGATTCAGCTTATTTACATGCTTTTAATCCAAACAGAAATTTGACGGCGTGCGATGTGACGTGACGGAACGGAGTAGTGTGGCAGCTTTAGCCAGCTAACGAAAAACCAAATGTCTCTAAAACTACTTGAGGCAGGATTTTCATTCTTCAAACCCTTGAATTTCAAGCACCAACGCACCTTTGTCAAGAAATTTTAATCATATCAGAAAAAAAATTGCTAACTTTATCATCGTCCAAACAGATACACGCACGCACACAGACAAACAAACAAACGCACGAAATTCGATTTCAGCCGAGTGTATTCGACCTCACTCGCTTCGTTCCTTCGATCTGCTATTTTATTTAATTAGTATTTTTAATTTTGTTCATAGCGAGTCACGTAGAGCTGTAACCTCGGCTGTAACTTATCTGCTGATAATGATTTTTTTTTTGTTATCTTTGACAAAGGTGCCGATCGCAAAAATGAGTCTCGAAATACCAGCGTCGTTATATTTTCTTGATTGTTAACGACGATTGGATTACGACCTGATTAGCAACATTAAAGCGCGTTAAAGTTTAATGTGGCTTTTAATTAAACTTGTCTATCGAAACGCGTTTCGCCCATTTCCAAATAGCGTATTCGCCCGAGTGAACAATTCAGCATACTTTTCCAACTGTCACTTTCATTTTTGGACGCACATAAAAAAAAAAGTAGGTCAGCCAGATGAATGGATAAAACTTTTTTTTTCTTCTTTAATTGCAACTTGGCCATTCGAGATAATTGCACTAACTGTACTTGGTAGGCTAAATGGCAAAAAAAAAAAAAAAAAATCACCTCTATGCCGTGTTAGGTTTGTCTCGAATACACCATAGACCTGCGTGCAAGGTAAACTGGTTCTACACCTTGCGGTTATATATAGATTTTCAAAACATCAATTTACACGCATGAAAAAAATGCTAAAAAATTCCACGGGATAACGACTAATAGATATTGATGTCGGGCTCGATATCGAATCGGAAGAAATATTGAACGCCGATATTATTGTGTGCGCGGCGTATCTTGAGTCCTGCAAGTATTTTGTGAGCGGTTCCTGGAGAGGGTGGCTTTAATCGATGGCCGCCATTGTTTTTGTAGCCATCTTGGATATCAACAAGGCACTCTACTACTGGAAACGTACAATCGATGATCTGTGTTCGTTCTGCGGAGAACTCAAGATAGGCCGCGTTTACTTTAGTGTTGTGGTCATGCTGAACTGTAATCCGTTTTTGAACTTAAAACGTCAATACCTTTCGGGACCACCACATAATTATATAAAAACGTAACCGATGCATCGAATTGACAAATTTCAGCATCGGTCGTTTTCGCAGAGCCGACCTTCAGGACCACGGACAGAAGGCGGCATCTATGGGCGGAAATGTAAACAATGTTCTACAACCCAAAGCCAATTGAGATATCACATATATAAAATCCCTAACCCATTCTGTCACGAAAGGATACGAATTGGGTACAAACAAGGTACACCTGGTGCAAAAGTATATGAAAGACTACATACAAAAGGATGCAGAAGGCACAGAAGGGTACGAAGAAGTGCAAAAACATACTAAAGGGTGCAAAAGACACGAAAAAGGTACATAATGGTACGAAAGGGTACGGAAAGGCATAAAATATGGTACATAAGGAACGAAAGGATACATAGGGATACGAAAGAGTGGAATAGGATATGAAGAGTACAAAAGGGTACGAAAAATTGTAAGAGGTTAGATAAGGGTACGAAGGCTACTTACTAAAGTTACGAAAATATACGAAAAGAGTACGAAACGGTACGATGGTTATGAACGGGTGCATCGGGTAGGGAAAAAACGAAAAGGGCACGATCAGGGTACATAAAAGAGTACGAAAGCGTTTAAAACTATTCATGTGGGGCACGAAAGGGTGCAAACAGAGAAAAAAAAACAGGCACAAAAGGGTTAGGTAGGATATGAAGGAGTACAAAATGATACGATGTAAAAACAGTACGAAACGGTACGAATAGCTATTAACGGGTAAATATGCGTACGAAAAAAAAACGCCAAAAGGACACAAACAGGGTGCATAAAAGAGTACGAAAGGGTTTAAAACGATTCATGTGGAGCACAAAAGGGTTCAAAAAGATACGTAAAGGTACAATAGAGTTAATTGCAAAAGGATATGAAAGATTACGAAAGGGTACAAAAGGCTATGAAAGGGTGTATAAGGGTACGAAAGGTATATGAGGGTATGAAAGGGTACAAAGATTACGTGAGGGACGAAAGGGTACGAATGGGTACAAGAGGGTACTTAGGCTATAAAAGGGCACGTAAGGGCACAAAAGTGTACATAAGGGTACGAAAGGGCACAAACAGATATGAAAGGGTACAAAAGGTACGAAAGGGCACTAAAAGATAGGAAAGGGTACATAAGGTCACGAAACGGTAAAAAAGGCTACGAAAGATTGCAAAAGGTACCAAAGGTGCAAAAAGTGTACGAAAGGGTACGCTAAGTTATGAAAGGATGCATGCGGGTACGAGAAGGTACGAAAAGGGTAAGAAAATGTTACATAAGGATGCGGAAGCATACAAAAGGGTTCTTGTAGGGCACGAAACGATACAAAAAGATAAGAAAACGGACATAACGGTATGAAATGATATGAAGGAAAGGGTACAAAAGAGCAAAAAGAGTAAGAAGGGGGGGGGGGGGGGTGATTACGGCTTACTGGCGCGTCGACACATACTACATTAGTGCCAACTTTAGTCGCATAAACAAGAGAGACCCTCGGAAAAATACTGATCACGCACGACCACAGAAACAGCCAAGGGTTTGAAGTTTGATGAAATTACATTTTCTACAGGGCATGGTGATTTTAAAATGCTTGAAGGCTGCGTACTATTAGTTTGAAAATGCTTAAATTTCCGTGTGCGTCGGTTTACAGTGGTGATGGATGACTCATGATCAACTGGAACATCCATCCGGCTTCAAAGAAACCGCCGTTCTGGCCGAAATTAGGCCCTGAAACTACCGTTTGGGACGATTTACTTTATAGTTCTAACTATGCCTTTTGCGTGTCGAATTGACCTGTAAACGATTTATGTTCCAAGTCTCTTCGTTGCAGAAAAGCACTAAATATCCCTTAACCTTGAGTCAGGGGGTACGTTTTAATTTAACGACCTTCAAGGCAAGACGAATTGTTTCTTCGGCTTTGGAAATGTGTCACCAGATTCGTGACATTCAATTACGCCATTAAAGAATTATGGCATTCAATCCATATAAAATTCCGTCTTAAGGAGTAACCTCGGTCTGTCTATCGAGTGGTAGTGGACCTATTTCACGTTGCTTATCAAGGATCGCCTTATGTAAGCCTCAGCATAATATTCCATGTTACACGTCCAACTTTGAAACCCTATCATTTCCCTCAAAATTGGCATAGAACAACGAAATCGGTATTTGGAGTCGTGTAATAACTATTTCACTGCATTAAAAATTGTAATTACAAAAATCCACAGCATGGCCATTTCTTGTTGTTGGTGCGGTTGTTGTTGTTGTTGTTGTTGTTGTTGTTGTTGTTGTTGGGACACTTTGCCCTCACCTGGAGATCGAAACAATGAACCGATTTTTAGGTTTAATAGCTTAAAACGTAGGTCAGAACAAGGCCTAGGGCCTTTAGAACGATATTTTAATGTGATAATTCTTGTTGTTGTTCTTCTTCTTGTTGGTAAAGTTTCGTATTAGTCAAGTTTCTTAGTAAAAGTATGAAAAGAGTCGAACATTGAAATCGCCATTTTATGTCACCATGTCCTGGGCACACGGATCGCTCAAGCGAAGCTTCGAGAGTGCATCATTGCGCGTTCGCATGCGACCAAAGGTATAAAATACCGCTCGTCGTGTGCACGTTCAAAGCAAAGCAATGGCGATAGGTTTAAATCTTTTTTTTTTTGTTTATCACCATCCGAGCACATTTGAATTTCCGTCTGTATTTGTATAAACGGAATTCAATAGTTCTTCTTGTGTTAGGTATATCCAAAAGCCCGTGAATCTACATCGTATCTCCTTTAACAAGCTAGTTCCTGGCCCCCCCCCCCCCCCCTTCCCCGCCGCCACCGATCGTGAGCCTATCATTATGGCAATTATCGATGGTACAAATTAAATGGAATTTTTCCGACTTTGAAAAGTTATTATTGTCCGCGGCGAGTTAAGCGCAGGCTGAGTGGATAGGGGTCAGCAACGAGAGAAAGTGTTTATTTACTTCGTGCTAGAGTGATTAAAACCACTCAAAGGCAGCTCCACCCTAACATTCTAGGTCGCAACGACTCGCATTGCACGTAAGTACGTGCGCCCGTCCAGCCATCTAATCAAGTTTGAATACATGAAAATCGGTGGGTCTGACTTAGACAAATTGTGTGTCAGCCGAAGAGACGTAAGCGTGCAATTCAAAAACAGCAAGAAAAAGTAGGCTAGCTTGACAGATAAAGCCACGAACCAAAAAAAAAAAAAAAAAGAAAGCCCCTTTTAGCGTTTTTGCCATTTGTCCTCCTGACAGTTGTGCAGTGACCAAATGCACGAATGACAAAAAAAAAAAGGAATGTAAAAAAAGCATGTGCGTGTATAAGTGACACCGGATCATATCACTGTTACCAGCGACACGAGAAGTTAATCCTCCAACGACACAAAAAAATGCATTCTAAACCAGCAAAAAATGACGTTTGCTGTGTAACGTAACAACGGTTTCGTCACACGTTAACGAAAACGCGACGAAATTCTATCTGCAACGTAAGGTTAAAACTTGACACATTTAAACACACCATGAACACGCCACTTAACCTTGTCAAGAAGAAAACCTATTTTTTCATCACACTTTTCAGTTCTTTGAATCTTATCAGGAGTACATAAAGTTCCGTAGGAACGAGGAGTAACGAAATCTTAACTGATTCAGCATAATCCAGCGTTCGTCACATCACGTGATTATTTCAATCGTAGCCAGACTACCGTATACTCTAAGGTAAAATTTCACAGTAAAAGTGAGAAGAGAGTCGAGGTTTAAAAATCGCTATTTACGTCACCACATCCAGGCGCACGGATCGCTCAAGCAAAAGTGAAACTCAAAAGTTTCGACGGCGATTTTATGTGTGTTGACGTGCCACTACTGTTTAGTTGCATTTCGTCTTACTAAAGTTTTTAGTTTCTTTTTGTAAAAGTATGAAAAGAGTCGAGCTTTGAAAATCGCCCACTAGATGTTACCACGTCCCGGGTGCACGGATCGGTCAAGTGAAAGGAAACTGTAACGTTTCGATCGCGTTTTAATGTGCGTTCACGTACCATCAAAGCTTATTAACAAAGTTTCTATTATTATTATCAAAGTAAAAAATAAGAAAAGAGTCAATTTAAAAAAAAATCGCCATTTTATGTCACCATGTCCTGGGCACACGGATCGCTCAAGCGAAGCTTCGAGAGTGTATTAATGAACGTTCGCATGCGAGCAAAGGTTAGCGGCATCTTTATCCCGACTAGAAACTAGCACACACTAAAAATGCTGGGCAACGCACGAAGACTTATGAACCATACCACCTCCGACATCTTTCGTATCCGATTGATGTTTTAATGCCAATTTTAACCACACATGTCTGTATTATGATCCCGGACAAAGCCGGATATTTGGCTAATTGAAAATAAAAATTCGACCAGTGCAGAAACTCAACCAGCGTAAGGGCTCGTTTACGCAACGACAAATTTCTCGCTTGCTAGCTTTAACTTGGTTAATACTAAATCTGCTGGCTGCTTCTCGCCTTTACCGAAGAATGTGGCTTTCAAGCTGTCTATACGTAGTAACCATGGCAACAACGCGTACGCAAATCTCCTCCTCGTGCTTCTCGACACGGCGTGTGATGCGTGGAACACGACAGCGTCTATGTTATGACAACTAGAAAACAATTTTTACTGCAGCACAAGGCGACGGACAGACTTCTGAATGCTGGCATTCGATTGTTGTCCTCGATCCGACAACCCCGAAATGGACGCCATGTTGGATTTTGAATTCTCGCTGCGAGTAGCTATTCATTCTGCCGTCGATTGATCACTGCTAGAAGCTGTTTTTTTTTCAGCGAGAATAGCAAATTTTGGAAATAGCGTGAAATGGCAACAATGTTGTAGCAATGTTTAAAATGACTGTTGCACTTTGTTCTTTGTCCGTGTTGTTATTCATAATTTGTTGCGTATCACCGCATTCATTTAACAGAAACGGGAAATTAATCGTAAATAAATAACGGTTGTCTAGCAGATAGCGTTTGGCGAGCGAGGTCTTGTTGCATAAACGCGCCCTAAGTCTCCTTAGATCTATACACCAACCTATTTGCTGACTTAGCATCTTCACAAGAAAATCAAGTTGAATCGGTCTCTGTTGCGAAC
Source organism: Lithobius niger (assembly GCA_023313725.1). NCBI lineage: Eukaryota > Metazoa > Arthropoda > Chilopoda > Lithobiomorpha > Lithobiidae > Lithobius > Lithobius niger. Next base: position 48,480 of record JAHWFP010089234.1, read on the forward strand.
ATACGCTGGGTCAGACGACTCAGTACTTTCACCCTTATTTCCTGGTATCTGTTAATATCCTACGGGAATCTTTATGTTCGCCTGAGCATGATGATCAGTGAAAGTTGGAGTCTAGGGGTCGCAAGAAGGTAGGACTTGATCGGTAATCATACCACTCCGTCCACTTGATGCAGTTGCCTACCATTTGTGAACGGTGACCTCCATAGGCTGACATTGCTCAAAACATCACGCACTGTACGCGAAACTTTTATTTCTTGGAGCCTTTCATCTAAAGCAAACTAGGGTGAACGAGCCCAATTTAGAACATTGCTAGATGTTTAAATGAGCCCCCAAACTGAGCCTCCCAATTCAGAACTTTCCATTATTACAAAATCTAATAAAGGGAGGAGAAAACCCGGAGATTCTATAATGGTAAAACCTCCGATAATTGCAAGAGGCCGAAATATTGTTCAGAATAGATCCCACAGCTTCTGGAGGAGGATGGTAGTCTGTCACACTACATTGGTGACACTGACTGGCAGGACCTTTCCAGGATTCCTTTTCCAGTGAGCGACCAGAGCGACTCTTTTCGGAAGCTATGCTGCGCTATGCCACTGCTCAACCACCTTGACCACTAATGCATAAAAGAGTACAAATAGTGAAGCCAATATTTCCATCTCCCTTATTTCACTGTGACTCTACACAAGAGACATGCTCTTCAACGTTTTACGTAGTCGTATATCCCGTGCCTTTTGAACTTTTTACATAGGTTTAAGTGAATAGGCGAAAGCAAACTGGCTTACACGGAAAAGAAAACAAGAAAATGAATGCATTTGCAACATTCACATGCGGTTGACCTAATGTTACATAACTGAGCCGCACAGGGAAGCCAGTATGGACGCGTGCACCTTTAAATAGTAGAAAGCAGTTTGTTTTCTCAGTACTATATTCCAAAAACTGGCCGATAACCTGACTATAAAATTTACGGTAACAATATATTTCTGGGAACAGATTCCTCTTTTTAGCATTTTCCTTTTTTTTTTTAACTTAATGAATCCACCCAGAAAGGCACAAAAATGCACACAGTAAAGTCGTCTCTGACAGACGTGGTACCCCACAAATGCAAGAAAACACACTTGATTTTAATTTTCAGCCATAATATTTCGGCCTTGATCACAAACAGGAAAAATAAGATGAAAAAGCGAGCGAAGCTCAAGTCAAAAACAGGGGG